>VYZX01003466.1:180673-252526 GCA_013401335.1 Brachypteracias leptosomus
GCCGGGGGCTGGGGTGGGGAGGTTGTGCCCTTCGAGCTGTGCCCTGGCCTCGGGGCCGGTTCCCGAGGGAGAAAGGGTATCCCGGTGAATTGGGGTGGGGGCTTCAGAAGGATGCACTAAGATGGAAAGTGTCTGGAGGCAGGAGATGGAGAGCAGGGAGGGGAAAGGGGGTGAGAGGTGGCTTCAGAAGCAGCTCAGGCCACCTGCCCTTGTCATCTCCCCTTGCCTGCTCTCATCTGCCCTCACCATCTCCCCTCCTCTTGTCATCTGCCCTCGTCATCTCCCTTTGTCATCCCTCCCTGTCTGCCCTCATCATTCCCCCTTGTCTCCTTTTGTCATCTCCCCTCTTTTCCCCTTGCCATCTCCCCTCGTCTCCCAGTACGGTGCGGGCACTGGAGCCGGCCTCTAGCCCACACCAGTCTCTCTCCGGCTGTGGCTCAGGAAGGGGGAGCGTGACCCACTTTCCTTCAGGTCTGGCCTTGCTGGCGCTGTGGCCGCAGGCAGGTGATGCCAGCTGGGAGTCCTGCCGCAGCTTGGGCATGGGCGAGCAGCGTGGGGGGCCAGAGTGGTTGGGTCTTGGCACCCCTCTGCCCTGGAGCTGGCATTGGTGAAGCCTCGGAGGTGGGTGCCTGTGTGCCAAGCCTGGCTCCTGGCGTGGCCGTGAGCCGGGTGTTACCATGCCCTGCCCAGGATGCTGTGGGAGGAACTGCCAGAGGGGCAAGGGAAGGCAGAAGTGGGACCATCCCCCTTAGTGGGAGCTGGGGAAAATGCACGGGCTTTGGGGTTACAGCAGCTCCAGCCATGAGGGTCCCGCATGGGGGATGCTAAAGGTTGTGGAGCCCCTTGAAGTGGAGACCAGGCTGGTTTTCACAGCAGGGTGACATGTCCCACTGCTCCCGAGAGTGAGAGGGGCCGAGGGGCCGGCTGGCCCTGCCCACAGGGACAGGGCGAGCGATGGGCAAGTGCCGCTCGAGGCGTTTGTCTTTGCAGATCCCAAACACGCGACGCTACCAGTGCTGGTGGAAGAGTTTTGGGAGGGAGATGATGACAGGCTGATGAAACCAATCAAACAATGAAGTAATCATAAATCCCTGGTGCTGGCGGCGAAGGCGGGAGGAGCTGGAGGAGCTCAGGTCCTAAGGAAATCTTCCTGCTTGGCAGGAAAAATTCCAGGAGGCTGAAGTGCTGAAAGGCAGCCAAAGTCCTACCACTGGGGGCCGATGGACAGAGCCGGCGCGGTGCAGATGAGGGCAGGGAAAATCCTGCTGGCAGCTCTGGAGAGCAGCGCAGATGGCACAGAGGATGGCAGCAGAATGGGACAGTGGTGGCTCCCTGGGTGGCTGCCACCTATCCCTCAGTGAGCTATCAAAGGAGAGAGCCTGGGCGCTGCTTTATTTGATCTTCCCAAATTTGCCTGTGAAACCTGAATCCTGGGACCAAAATGCTGAAGAAGCTTGTCACAGTCTCACAGCTGGGATGGAAGATGGTTCCTGCTACCGGGGATGCTACAGATGGGTGTGAAGGGGCCTAACCATGCTGCAGCTGGGATGTCCCCACCAGGAGAGCAGCTTCCAGCAACTGGGAGTCTGTTGGGTGTTCATGGGCTGTGCTGAAGCCAATCCTGGTGCTTAGCAGTCTGCTCTGGTCTGGGCAAGGAGCCGGTATGAGAAACTCTGGATAACTGGGAATTCAGTGCTGTCATGTGGAGAAGCATCCCAAACTGGGAGCACTGGGAAGTCACAGTTGCTGCGAGTGCTTTGGCAGAGGTTTGGTGCTGATTCAGGCTCAAGGTGCAAGTGGCACTAAAGTGTTTCCCAGCACCTTCCTACTGCCACAGAGCCGGCAAGAGGCGAGAGCACATGGAGATGTGCCCCATCCATGGGATGGTGGCTCCTCCTGGGTTGCAGGATGATGGCAGAGGGGCTCTTCCCGAAACGCTGCCCTGCCTGCAGCCGCCAGCCTGTTTCCTGTGCCGGGTGCAACCAGCCACCTCATTGACACCCTCAGCCTGTCTTGAGTGACTGTGGAGGGCCCTTGGGTGGCACGTGGACAAAGGCATCCTCTCCCCACGCATGTTTTGGTGCTTTTGTGGGGGTGGGAGGCAGTGGCAGGCATGGCAGAGGATGTCTGGACACAGCGGGTACCCCATGGCTCCAAGCCCCAGCGAGACGCCTGTTCCAACCCATCGAGATGTCCTCGTTAGGCAAAGGTGCCTTTGCGAGCCCTCCCTGGGTGCCAGTGTGCTGCTGCCCTCGGGCATGCTGGTCCCAATGGCACGGAGGAGATGAGAGGATGTCCCCGGAATGAGGTCAGGCAGGAATGGAGGCAGCGGGGGTTGGAAGTGGAGCAGGGAGCTGGGGGGCAGGGGCTTGGTACGGGGCATGGCCGAGGCACTGGCAGCACCTGGCACCACACAGGCAACACCGGGGCAGTGGGAGATGGGGGACTGGGAGTGGGGACAGCCCCGGGGGGGCCAAACACTCACTTGGAAATTATTTTGCTGGCTCAGAGGATGGTTTGGGGAAAATAGGGTAGGTTTGGGAGCTGGCTGGGGTGTGGAGGGAGTGAACTCCCTCCTGATGGGTGCCCTGGCCTCCAGCCTGCTGGGCTGGAAGGGAGTCAGTGTTACCCACTAATAACTAATGCCAATTACACTGTAATTAATGAGCACGCTGCTGCTGTTGTGAGCGTTGCAGTGGCAGGAGGGTTTGGGGATGTGAAAGATCAAAGCTCTGCAAAATCCCTGTGGTACGGCTGGGGCACCTGCAAGGACAGAGCAGTGTGTCGCTGCTGGGTGTTTCACACTTTTCCCCTCTCCAAGGAGAAATCTGGGTCTTGTAGAGATCTAACCCTGCCCTGCGTGGATTTTCCTTTTGTATTCCCAATTCCTTGCCCACTGTGCAAGTCCTGGCCCCTCACTGGGCTTTCAGCATGACTCCTGTGTTGGGCTCAGCCCAAAACCCTTTTCCTTTGACCCCACTCAATAACTGGTTTGTTTTGCTGGCCTGTCAGTCTCTGATGTGGCCAGAGGGTATTTTTTCTCCCTTTCCCTCTTTAATTTCCAAACAGCTGCTGCTCCAGCAGCTTTCTCTGCCGGGTGCCTGGGGCAGCTCTCCTGGGCAGCCTCTGCTCCTCTCGATGAGCTCTTAATGAGTTTGCAATTACTTATTGGCAGAGCCGATGCACTCAGGGCTGGGCGTGCAGTGGAGCAGAATGTGGAGCTGGGGAAAACATCCCCTTGCAGGGAGCAGTGCTGGGGTGGGAGCAGTACTCAGCGGGATGCTGGGCTCCAGATCCGGAATGCCTTCCTCCTGCTGCTCCGCAGTGTTGGGGATGGAGCCGGCAGTTGCCGGCGGGAGACAAGTGGCTGCCTATAAATACCTGCCAGGGAGCAAGGAAGAGGTGGGTGGATTATCCTCCTCACTCAATGAGATAAATGGTTCTGAAGCTTAAACAGAGAATAATTTTAGTCTGAATAGTAGAAGAAATAGTTCAGGATGCGGAGATGACGGCATGAACCGCCTGTGGTGAGTGGCAGGGTCGGGGTGCCATTTGGCAGCATCTTCACTGCCCCTTTGCCATTGCCTGGGGTCTTGTGCTGCAGGGGCCTTTGCCAGGACTCAGACAGGATGTGCATCGTTGATTCTCCCTTCTAAAAGCTCCTTCTTCAAGAACACCTGAAACCACTGAGCCAGGAGACCATGTGCTGGGAGGGTCGTTTAGGCTTCCTTCTGGTGTGGCGCTGGCCCCTCTCCCCTGATGTTTCAGGGCTGTGCCATGGAGGTGGGATTTGAGATGGTGTGTTGGTAAAAGGCCCCGTTTCTGCTCTGGTTTGACCTGATCTGACATATGGCTACATGGGAGGTTGCATTGGCATGACTGGCAAGGATGCAGGACCTCAATCCCAGCCATGCCAGACTGGTGGCATCTCTTGCCACATTGGCACCATCCCCCTTGTGTCCTGCTGTCCCTATGTCCCCTGTCATCCCCACGAGTGCTCAGAACCAGCTGGAAATGAGCCCTCACTCTCTACCCACTGCTGCTCTGCTTTGCTGCTTACATCAAAACCAACATGTTTTCTAAAGCATTTCAATTTTTAATGAAAACTTCTGCATTCATGCTTTTTTTATGGCCTTGGCGCATTGATATTTTGCCCACCATCACTGTTTGGTTTTCCCTGGGATCAGTGTTGGCTCTGTGCTCCTGTTGGTCTTGACTGGATCGGGTGCCTTACACCTAGCTGGCTGTAATGGAGGCACCACGGCAGGATCCTGACAGTCCCCGACAGCATCCCTGGCAGTGCCCGTGTCCCTAGCAGTGTCCCCGCCAGTGTCCCTGGCAGCACAGCCCCATGCCAGTCCCCCCGATGCATGCCACAGCAGGTTTGCCTGCTTCATAAAGCACTGCAAACACCTGGCAGGCAGCAGGCAGGGGACCTGGTGTAGAGGGACTCCTGCTTCTGGTGGGTGTTTCTTGGTTGCCAGCTGCCTGGAAAACCCAACAGGTTTAGCCATGGGAAAACGCAAATGGCCCTTGTCTTGGAGAGCTCTTTCCAGCAGCCATCACTCCTTCACCTCCTCTCTCCCGTCCCACCGGCTAGTGTTTATCTCAAACCCCAACTTTGCCAACTTGAATAATTGCATTTCAACACCCGTTAATTAAGAGACATTGACGAACATGATTGTAAATCCAAGTGTAGACAGAATTCTTCCTGCTGGATGCTGGGAGCTGTTTTTAGTCATGGATCCATCGAGCTGCTGCGCTGATCCACCTCCACCTCCAGCACCCAGACACTGAAATGGTGCTCCTCTTCCAGGAGGCCAATAAAACACTATGGAGATGAGCTGCTTTGGAGATCTTATGAGTCAAGCCGTTACATTTTTGGAACATCATGATGTTGAAGTTCCTTTTCTATTTTTTGCCCAACTTCCCAGGAAAAAAAAAAAAAGTGATGAAGCTGAGCTCTGCTCTGGGATGAGAGGCAGCACGGTGGTGGGAAGGAAGGAGGGAGAGGTTGGAGGTTGGGAGAGGGTTGGGAAGATCCCTGTGCCTTGGGCAGGACCCTGACCCTGGCACGCTGCGGGTGCTTTGTGGTTGCCCATGGGGTGTCTGGAACCGCTTGGGGTGGCTGTCACAACCCCTGTGTGGCTGTGGCACATGGCTCAGCCCACAGGCATCACCTAGGCTCCCTCCTGCGTGGCACCCTCTGGCACGGCCGCTCTCAGCCTTCATTTTTTGCAGCTGTGGGTGTGAAAAACACCCATATGGGTATTTCGCAGGTGGTGAGCCCACAACTGCAGCTGCCAAGTGCCCACGCTGCATCCCCAGCTGCCCGTGCTCCCAGCTCCATCCTGGTCACTGGTCCCAGAGACAAGTGGGATTCATTTTGAGCGGGAGATGCTGCATTAAATATCTAAATATAAACCAACACCCGCTTGGCTGCTGTCCTATGATTTTTGTCAATCTGCTTCAAAATCCAAAGCAGACAGATTTATCTGCTGAGGTAGCCACCATCCCTGGGGTGCTGGTGTCCCTGCTTGGGGCTCCGTGCGCTTCTGTGCACGCTTGCAGCATGGGGTGGCTCAGTGGGGAGCTGGGCTTGCACTCTCGGGGATGGTGGAGAGTGATGCAGTGCCGTGAAGGCATTGGAGGAGATCCCGGGGTGGTTTCACTGGCATGGTGGGTGAGTCGAAGCTTGGATCTCATTGTGGGGATGGCCAGGGTGAGGAAAAACCGCCATCGCTTTTTCAGGAGTGAGGAATGTTGGTGCTGTTGTCCATGTGCTGCTGGCTAGGCTCTGCACCCTGGTAGAGGAAGGTCAAGAGTTGGTGCCGGTGGATGGTCAGATGGTGAAGTGCTGGGGCCTGGGCTGTGGGCCCTGAGTTGGAATTGACCTATGGAGGAGTCATAACCCAGCAACATGTTTTGTTCTCCAAGGCAAACCTGGCCCACCTGTTTGAGGTCCCAACTTCCCCCAGGTGATCATGGTTGGGGTGGTGGGCGAGGCTAGAGCTGTATTAACCAGGAACCGACTAGTTTGTGAGAAGTAACAAGAAGCTGATTAGTTTGAAGAGAGTTCCTGTTGGGGGCAGCTTGCTGAGCTCTCTCAGTAGTGTGTTCCTCTTTGGCTGACTTGAGATGGAGAAGAGCAAACAGATAAAGAATAAAAGAATGAAAAATGAAGTTATGCTGAGGAGATATTGCTGAGTTTGGTGTTGGCCTGAGGAAGAAGAGAGCTAGCAGCACAGAGGGATATGGCGGATGGTTTGCTGCAGAGCTGTCGTGTCCTGCTCGGTGCCTGCAGCGTGGCCCTGGCCCTGCTCCGGAGCACTGCTGGCTCAGCTCTGGAGGGAGCTTTGGTGCTCTGCAAAGGTGGGAGGTTGGAGGGGACAGGGCTGGCTCCCGGGGTCCCCACCAGGGACTGTGGCAGTGCTGGGGAGCCCCAAAAGGCCTCAGCTCCTTCCTGCACAGTGGCTGTAAACACATCAGGACCAAGGAAATGTGCTTTTGTGTGTGTCCATGTCCCCAGCCTCCTGGCTCTGCCATACCTCTAGCCCTCACTTTTCCCCCAGACATCCCCTCGAGTTGGAGATGCAGGGCAGCCCCTGGCCCTGCCCTGCATGGCCGCAGCCCCTGTGGAGGCTGGAGCATCCTCTCCAGAGCCATTGAGCTGGTGGCTCCTGAGGACAGAGGGGTGGCACCAGTGGGTGCTGCTCGGCACTGCCCTGAGCAGCCCAGAGCCCTTTGGCAAGGCACTGTGGCTCCCAGCGCCAGGGATGGGATGGGACAGGATGGGACGTGGTGGCTTTGTGGCACCCACTGAAAGCAGTGATGCATCTCTGCCTTGCAGCGCAGCCATGAGCGCAGGTTCGATCGAGCAGGAGCCGTCGCGCAAGCTGGCCTGCTGCGGGGTGCCCCTCATCACCGAGGACATGCAGTCCCTGGCCATCCGCACCCTCTCGGGCACCGACATCAGCAAGCACTATGACCTTATCCGTGAGCTTGGCAAGGGCACCTATGGCAAGGTGGACCTGGTATCCCACAAAAGCACAGGTGAGGGGAGCTGGGGGATGCGGTGGGGTGACGGCCATGCTGGGAGCAGGGTGTCCGGCATGTCCTAACCATACCTAGGGCTCACTCTCATCCTCTGCCCACCACAGGCACCAAGATGGCCCTGAAGTTTGTCAACAAGAGCAAGACGAAGCTGAAGAATTTCCTGCGGGAGTTCAGCATCACCAACACACTCTCCTCCAGCCCCTTCATCATCAAGGTCTTTGATGTGGTCTTCGAGACCGAGGACTGCTACGTCTTCGCTCAGGAGTATGCTCCTGGCGGGGACCTCTTCGACATCATCCCGCCACAGGTGGGACTCCCCACCCCTCCCATGGGAGCTTTTCTGGGGCGTGGGGGCTCAGTATCCCCAGGGCGCTGAGCAAAGCTGCTGCTGTGCTTTGGTAGCTATGCAGAAGGGGTCCCCATGCACAGGGACTGGGCATCCCTGTATGGGTTGGTCCCGAGCACAAGCATCTATAAGCAAGTCTAAGACCCATCATCCATCTCCTGGGATGGCCTGGGACTCATCACCCTTTCCCTGGGGAGACTGAGGCCCATGAACCATCCATAGGGTGGCCTGAAACCCTTCACTCATCTCCTGGAAGTCCCGAGACCCATCACCCATCCCTAGGATGGCCTGAGACTTGTCACCCATCTCCTGGGTGGCCTGAGATCTATCACCCATCCCTAGGATGGTCTCAGACCCATTAGTTGCATGGCCTCAGACCCATCACCCATCCCTAGGATGGTCTGAGACCTATCACCCTTCTCCTGGGAAGACTAAGACCCATCTCCTGGGTGGTCTGGGACCCATCCCTAGGCTGGCCCTGGGCCCACCACCTCTCTCCCTGCTGCAGAGAGTGCCCCAGATCAAAGCCATGACCATGTCAGATGTGTAGCAACATACCAGTACAGTGATCCCTGAGCTGGGTGGGATCACCACAGTGGCGGGTGGCTGGGTGGCTGATGCCATGTCTCTGCGCCCGCAGGTGGGGCTCCCCGAGGAGCTGGTGAAGCGCTGCGTGCAGCAGCTGGGCCTGGCTCTCGACTACATGCACAGCAAGAGCCTGGTGCACCGGGACATCAAGCCAGAGAATGTCCTGCTCTTCGACCGCGACTGCCGTCGTATCAAACTGGCTGACTTTGGCATGACCCGCAAGGTGGGCTGCCGGGTCAAGCGCATCAGCGGCACCATCCCCTACACGGCACCCGAGGTTTGCCAAGCCGGCCGGGCGGAGGGCTTTGCCGTGGACACCAGCATCGACGTCTGGGCTTTCGGGGTGCTCATCTTCTGCGTCCTCACCGGGAACTTCCCCTGGGAGGCGGCGGCAGCTTCCGACGCCTTTTTCGAGGAGTTTGTGCGGTGGCAGAAGGGGCGGCTGGGGGGGCTGCCATCGCAGTGGCGACGCTTCACGGACAGCGCCCTGCGCATGTTCCAGCGCCTGCTGGCCCTCGACCCTGAGAAGCGCTGTCCCGTCAAGGAGGTCTTCTACTTCATCAAGTGCGACCTGATGGCTGAGGTGCGGCGGCGACCCTCCTACCGCTCCCGCAAGCATGCCGGGGACAAGCTCCCAGCTGGTGCCCATCGCCACGAGGCTGCTGGCTCCTGCACCCCGGCCCCGCTCAAGAGGACTGTCCTGACTGAAGGGAGTGGACCCCGTGGCTCTGAGCCAAGCGCAGCATCCCCAGCGATGGCAAGCAGGACAGATGGACGGCAGGACAAAGGCAAAGGGCAGATGGTCCTGGCCACAGCAATAGAGATCTGCGTCTAATGGTGCCGGGGCAGCACACGGAGGCCACCTGGCCTGTCCCATCCCCCTGCCCCAGGGACAGGGATAGGGGTTGTTGCTCATGGGGGTGGCATGAGCCGGGACCAGGCTCCAGGTCTCCCAAAGCAAAAAAAGAGAAGAAACGAAAATCGAAGAGGAAAAGGACAAAACTGGTTGCGCTCTGTAGCGCAGAGGTGTCTGGTTCCCCTGCCCTGCCCAGGTGAGGCCAGTGGCAAGAGCCTGGCCAAGGGCACCACTCGCTGCTGGGGGGATGTCGGCTCCCCCCACCCTGGCCACGGCCATGCTGCCCCCTCCAAGGCTCCCACCACCGCAGTTTGAAGAGCAGCCTCCCAATATGGGGAGGAAGAGCCAGAGGGGGCTGCGTGGGTGGGGGTCCGGGGCAGCCAGTGCCCATCGGCCCTCCTCCACCCTTGGCCAGGGCGAGGGAAGGCCGATGACCCCGTACCGTGGAGAAGGCCTTTGGGGAGGTTTGGTGGGTGGTGATTTGCCCCCTTCCTTCAGTCCCTGCCCCACTGGTGGGGACCAGGAGGGGATGGGGAGCTGGGAGCTGGTGATGGGGAGCTGGGAGACCCCCGGCAGCCCCGGCTGCCTCCCTGCCGTGGAGGATGCTGGCAGCCATTGATGTAGCAAGTGTCACTGTCTGTGTGTTGTTGTGTGTCCCAGCCGCTGGCAGCCCCTGTCCCCCTGCCCTGCTCCGTCAGGGCGTCCCAGACCTCCAGATGGGCCCCTTGCAGCCAGGAGCTGTGCTCCAGGCTTCAGTTGGGCCACAGTGACAGCTGTTGGGCAGGTTGGATGCTCAGGGCTAGTGGCACTGCCGTTGTGGTGTCCCCTTGTCCTCTGCAAACTTTTTGTACCCAGGAACTGGAATGGGGGGGGGTGGTGGTGGTGCATCTCCAGGCTGGTCTGCACAAGCTGGGGAGCAGGGGATGGGGCTCTGAGTGGCCTCCTGAAGGTCTGCATGGTTCCCTGTGCTGTGCCCATCACCCCTGCTCACTGTCACTCCTTTCCCAGTCCCTGGTCCCCCTCTCCTGGGGCTGGCAGGGAGGATGCAGGGGGGGAGTTCCCCCCCTGGGGATAGCTGTGGCATGGCAGGGGGGTGGTGGCATGAGCCACTGGTGGCCCCTGAGTGACAAGGTCATGGGGTGTTTGGGGGGTCACAACTCCCCTCCTGGTTTTGGGCACCCAGGGCAGCAGGGAGCTCACCCTGCTGCTGGGGTGGGGAGGCTGGGGGGCACCCCAAGGTGACAGCACCCAAGACCTGGCACGGTTCAGGCTTCCCTCCCATCAAGTGGGTGCCATG
This sequence comes from Brachypteracias leptosomus, assembly GCA_013401335.1. Classification (NCBI taxonomy): domain Eukaryota; kingdom Metazoa; phylum Chordata; class Aves; order Coraciiformes; family Brachypteraciidae; genus Brachypteracias; species Brachypteracias leptosomus. The sequence continues at coordinate 190,817 of VYZX01003466.1, forward strand.
GGGACCCCCCGGTCCTCTCCAGCCCCCCCAGTTCCCACACAAAGGGCTATAACACTATTCAGCAGCAGCAGTTTACAGAGCAGGTGGGTGTCCGACCGGGCCCCTGCCACCGCCGCTGCCCCCCTGTCCCCATGGCACCCATCCCTGCCTGCCACCTGCCTGCGGTGCCAGGGGTCAGGGCCCGCTGTAGAAGTAGCATTGCCCCGACGTAGAGACGCTAGGCGCGTTTTTTTCTCCTTTTTGCCTTAGGTCCCTCAATGTCCTCGATCTTTCGTGCAATAATGTAGATAAGGGGTCCTGGCCGTCCCGGGAGGGCTTGGTGGTACCTCCTCGGGAGGGGTCTGTCTGGCAGGGCGGGTGCCCAGGTGTGATTTCTGTTCCCGTCGAGGTTGCTGTGTCGGTAAGTTGTCGGGTTTTTATTTCCCATTCCTTCAGCTGTCGGATTTCGGACCTTCTTCCCGTAGGAGAGGCTGTAGTGTCACAGATGTTACCTCAGTTTGTCACTGTTGAAAAAGATAAAAACAAAACACGACTAAAACCATACAAAAAATTAAAAAATATATAGTTATAAAAGCAACAACAAAATATTCTCAATGGTGGTGAAGACTTTTTTTTTTAAATAAAACAAAAGTGATGTTGGTTGCATGGCCTTGGGGCTCCCTGTCCCTCCCAGCTCGGGTGCCATGGCCACCCCAGAGTGGGTGGAAAGGGGAGTGGGGAGCAGCACCCATGGGTGGGGGGAACCCAGCAGCCCTTGGTGCAGCCCCCTCCTAACAGGCAGGGCTGCCTGCCACCAAATGTATTCCAGCCACGTCCACAGGCTAATTTCGATTTCCTGGTAATTATGCAGATGAATGTGGATTTAATTAAGGGCAGATTTCATTAAAGTCTTCTTGGGGGAAATGAGAACAGGGTGGGGGAGAACAAGGAGGAGGAGGCAGGGAAGGAGAGATGAAGGCAGCGCCTGCCCCGGAAGATAAACAGCTGCAGGGGATGCCAAGGGGATGGGATCCCCTGGGAGTGGAGTCCCACATGCCCCCTGCCATGAGACCCCCATCACTGGGTGCTCGGGGTGCCCAGCCCAGAGGCAGGGGGCATGGCTGGGGGACAGTGCCACAGATGAACTCCAGGGGCTGCTCCGGTGCATCCCCAGCAGGCAGCAAGCCCTCTGCACCTGCCAGCGTCACCAGTGAGGGTTTTCAACTCCAATCCCTTCCCATCAGGTCAGGGAAAGCAGTTCTTTGACACGTGATTTTTTTTTTTTCCTCTTCCCTAGCTAAAAATACAGATTTGGCCATGCCAAAAGGTCTAGGAAATCAATGTAATTGTCACCAGACACTGGCTGGAAGGACCCTCCCCTCCCTGATCACAGACAAAAAAGGAAATGCTGCCATTTGACATCTTTGAAACGAACCGCTCGGCTTCTTTCAGCTGAACTGTCATTAATTCAACGTGAAATGGCTAATTTTATCCCAGCAAGGTCGGGGATGCTGAGTGCCTGTCAGCACTGGGACAGTGGCAGCTGCTTGTCTCCAGGTGAAACCTTCAGGCCCAAAAAACATGGCAAAGGTGGTGGCTTGGCAAAGCCACCGCCTGCCCGTGGTCCCTCTGAGTTTGCTCCCAGGTTTGGCTGGGAGGGCTGCCACCTTGGTGCCATGGCCACTGACCTTGGGCACTCCCCGAGCGATGGATGAGCAGCACACATGCTGCTTTGAAAGAAAATAACAGATAGATTTGTAGTTCCTTGAACCGATTGTGGGCTCGAGGCGCAGGGTGCAAGGCATAAAAGTGCCGTGGGTGCTGGATGCGGGATGGATGTGGCAGGTCCAGCTCCACCAGCATCCCGTAAAAACAGATCCTTCCTGAGCTGGGAAGGCCAGGAGGCCCTTCAGTGAAGCCTATCTGCCTCTAATTTCATCCAGCCCTGCATTTCTGGAGCTGAATGTTGCCTGGTTTTGCTTACAGATGCTCTAAGTGAGCTACTGCAGCCCCAGCAAAAATACTGGAGGTTGAGAATAGAAATAACCATGAATAATCCACTCTTTCAGAGCACAAATGATCAATGCCAAGATGGCATCACAAAAAACCCACCCAACCCCAAACAAGTCCTTTAAAAGGAAATATTTTGCCCCTAAGTTGCCGCTTCAGCACCCCAATGATTCAGATGCAGGATGAGGCCCACCACTGGCATTCCCGCACATCCTGAGCTGGGAGGGCAGTGCAGAGTCTGGGGCTGCTGGTGGCTTCCTCAGCTGCCACACAGAGACATCGCGGGATGTGAGCACGTTCACGAAATATGCCACTTGGGGCTGAGCTGCTTCCAAGAGTTGCCAAAAATAGCAAAGGCACCAAACTGAGATGGGCGTTGGGAGGAAACATGACTCGTGTGCCACCCAGCACATGAGCAAAATCGGACCAGCTCAAGGTTGCCAGTGCCAAATGAGCCACCTGAGCAGGTGCAGGAGCCATGCTCAGGGGTGCTGCCGAGGCAGGGTCCGTGGGAGGACATGCAAGAACATCTTGCTGCCCTTTCTGGTGGCTGCGCAAAGGGGACGCACCTTGGGCTTGTCCTCTGCCTGTCCTTTCCACAGGGCCCTTCTGCAGCTCTCATTTCCAGCTGCCAGGGAGATGATGGACAGATGTCAGTCAAAGTCTGGCTGCTGCCCAGGGCCCCTTCAGGGACAAGCTGCTGGAGCCAGGCAGCAAAAGCTGTCCTGAGGTGGGGAAAAATCCAGCCTCATACCATGAGGGATGATTCAGTGGGGCCAAGGCTGGTGGCAGAAGGAAGAGGTGACCTTGAGTGACAGATCCAGCCACCTTCAGATAAAGGGAGAGCAGAGCTAGCTGCACCTCTGTTCCCATCCATCCCTCCACAGCTCCATGAACATCCCACAGGGAATGGGTCTGGGCCAAACTCTGCCGAGTGCCAACAGCCTTTACTGCAGCCTCAGCTGGCCGGGAGGGTTTCGGTGGGGGGCAGAGGAAGACAGGAGCCTGCCAGCATCTCCGATTCGGCATCTCTGAGTTGGTTGTGTGCTCTCTGCAAAGGGTTTGGACACATTTTTTCACCCAAAAGTGTTTGTTCCTGAGGAAATCCCAGTGTTTTTTCCCAGGGTCTTTTAGCTGACAAATGGGTGGGGTTGTCAGCCATGGGAGGAGGGAGGTTGACTGCAGTTTTGGGGTGTGGTGATGTGCCAGGGCCCAGGGTAGGTGATGGGGAGTGTACCCAGCCCTGCACAGCCCCTGCCACCGGAATGGTTGGGTCATGGGCTCCAGCTGGGCAGGCCCCCCATGTTGCCAAGACAACTGCAGCATCCCAGCTTGGCAAGGATGGGAGATCTCCACCATCCCACCACTGCCTCACCAGGACATGGCTCAGGCAGCTGGCACAGGCAGCACCCCTGTCCTCAGACCCAGCTGCTGTGCTTGGGCAGCACCCCAAGCCCACAGCTGAGCAGAAGGTGCTGTTTCTGCTGGTACCTGGGTGCTGGTCCACACTCCTAATTTAGACCTTCCTTCACACCCCTCTGAAACCCAAAGGACTGGCAGCTGTGGGGGCAGGAGAGGCTTTTGCCTTCCAGGTGATGCTCAGCCCATTCCGAACCCCCGGGCATCCCAGCAGCACCTGCCAGAACCCAACCAATGCTCAGCTCCACTGGGTCCCAACTGGAAGAATATCCCTCTGCTAAACACAGTGTCCCCAGGCTGCCCCAAACCCCTCCTGTCCTCCATGGAGGGGACAGGGTGGGTGGTGAGGTCCCAGGTCACAGACCCGGCTCCCCCCATCACCCTGGCTCCTAGGGCAGTGCAGCCACTGGGGTCTCTGGGTCCAGCATTAACCCCACGCTAATTAGAGCATCATCACCTTCAGCAGCCTCACAAGACACTGGCCCTCAACCCAACAAGCTAAACCCTCATTGACATTGGTGGCACTGAGATGGGGAGAAGCTGACCTCCTGCCTCAGAGGCTGCTACACCTCGAAAAAGGTCTCATTTGAAAAGCATTAATACAAGATTAATAGAGGCTTTAATAAACAGTGAACCAACTGCTAATGGAGCTCAACTTGTCAACCATCTGCAACACCTCAGGGGCTTAAAGGCAGCCAGAACATGTCGGGAACATGCTTAAAATGGATGTTAATCACCTTGTAGACCTGAAGACATCACACCAGAATGAAACTTTAGGAGGAAAGATTGAGACAGGGAACCTGCCTCATCCCTCCACCACGTTAGAGAGGTTAGATTTATAAGTGTTGTTTTCCCCCCCAACCCTGGCGCTGGCATGAAGGCAGGCAGAAGAATTTGGGTCACTTGTGCCTCCAGGGCTGGAGCTGGGTCAGGATCTCACAACAAATCAAGGCCAGTTTACAAGGAATGTCCACATCCCACCTGAAGTGTAGCCACCTCCATGAAAGGGGACCTGTCCTGGTCACTGAGCAGGGGTTGGAGGGGTGATGGGACACCTCTCAGAGCAGGACAACCTCTGAAGTTGGTCTTGGGTCCCTCTCCTGGGGTTACACCACTCTCCTCCTGCCCCTTTCCTTGTGTCCATCAACAATTCCCCTGCTAAAGCTTCACCATTTCATCCCTCTGCTTTGCATCTCCTCAGAGATCTCTGCTCCCAGAATGGGCTAATCCCAAAAAATGATTTAGATCCTCTCCCTCTACCTCCTCTTCCCCATCCTGAGGAAGGCCTAGTTCCCTCAACCTCTGATAGACTCACTGCAGCTTGTGACATGCCTGCAGCCACTCAAGGGACTGACACTTCCCCAGCCTGGTTTGAGGAGCACTGCAAGGATCCTTTCCCAAGGGCCAAGGTCTAGTTTCCAAGTCCTGCCTGGTCCATCCAGGGGACCATGGTGGCCTGCTCTGCAGAGCTCCTCAGTCACATCTGTCCTCATGGGCATTGGTCACTGATAACTCATGAGGATTCTTGCCAGGACAACTTGGCTGTGGCAAGACCAACTGGCTGACCCACAGATACTCTCCTGGCTTCAAGTCCAAGCGGACTTCAATATTTGGAGGCTGCCAGACATGCTGGCCAAGAGGCTCTGGAGGCTGGGCATCAGAACACAGTCTATGGTTGTTTGAGATGTTCAGCTGCAGATATCCAGAAGATAGTGGTAGTTTAGCAGTCAGGAGCTCCTTGGTGGTCTTTAATTCACCTCATGGCACCATTGCTCAGTATGTTCAGGTCCGGGTGTTCGGATATCTCCCTTTTGGGGCGAGAAGCAGCTCTGCAGGACCCAGGGGCACTTGGTTTGCATCAGCTCTAGCTGGTTGAAGCACACCAAGATTCTCTGTCTGTTTGCAGGGTCAGCCTTGGCTGGCTTCCAAGCTTCCCAAGGGAGGCTGGGTCTTGTGAAAGGACAGGCATGGAGTCAGACTGGAACCAGCACAACAGTCACATTAGCCTTAGAGCAAACTCCTGCAGCATGAAGCATCCAGCTCTGAGTCATTACCCAGCTTTCAAATGGAGACAACTTACAGCCATTCTTGGGAGTCACTTCACAGAAAAGCTCCCCCTGCTCTATCCATGGAGTAAGCCCAACCCACCAAAGACCAGATCTGCAGGTCTGAATAGCTGCTCCATGGCTCTCAAGTAGACATTTGCTGGCCGATCTGCTTTGAAAGAGTACCAACATCTCAGTCCACAGTCACTGGCAGCTCGGTATCTTCTGCCGGAGCTCTGGGAAGGTTGAGTCCCACACCCAAAGTTGCCACTCAGAGCATGGAAATGTAGCTGTCCTGCATTGGGAGCTTCACAGCCATGGAAGAGCCTGCGGCTGTGTAGCACAAGCTAAAGGTCTTCTCCAGGCCCTGAGCAGCAACTACAAGCTAAGGGCTAATGTTCAGCTGAGGCAGAGAGGCAGGGACTTCCATTCTGCCCTGCTCTCCTCCCTCCCATCCTCTTTAAGTCAGCTGAAGAAGTCTCCTAGATTTCAGCCCCAGCCAGGACACTGCAGCATCACCATCTCCTCTATTAGATCAGACCAATGTGTAACAGGGTCTGCCATGGTGCACAGAGTACCTTCAGTCCAGAGTCAGCACATGCAGAGCTTCACCCACAGTAGAGGGGGGTCAAGCTGGTCACAAGCAGGTCCATTGGAGACATCTGAGGACCCTAAGCAGCTGTGGCAACTTGGTGATCTTGCTAGAGACAAGAGTCTTCACCTTCAGAATCATCTTTAAAAGCTCACAAAGATCTCTGGAGATTCCTAATGGCTGGAAGATGGCAAACATTGCACAGGTCTATCAAGTAGGAGGATTCCAGGGGGTCAGCATAAGAGGTAGCCCTCAGACCCATCCAGTTACTTGGCAGAGCAGCCAAGCATGAGCCCAAGGCAGGAACCTGGAGGCCAGCAGAGCCCCACCAACCCTTCCTGAGGCTTTATATACCCTTCCTGGCAGTAGTAGCAGCCACATATGATTGACCAAGGCAGGAGCAGAGAAATATAGAGTTGTCCAGAGACAACAGGGCAGTGGGGGACTGGCCAGGAGTCCTAGCATCCCAGACTAATCCCAGCCTGCCATGGGTCTTACAGCCAGGGGAGAGGAAGAGCCCATCTGGCCTCCTCCTGCAGGACCTGGATAGATGGACTGACCCTACAGCCCCTTTACCAGGTTCCCCAGGAGTACCTGCCATACCAGCACCCCCAAGCTTGACCCTGCACCATGTGGAACCATCCATCCAGAGCTTCTGCCCTACATTAATGGAGCAAACTGACCACTCTTAATGCCAGGAGTGCTGTTGGGTGGTGGCCACTCCAGGGCCAGGTGAGCTCACAGAAGGCACTGCCAGAGCCATTCTTCTGTGTGACCTAGTTACAGCAGTTCCATGAGCTCCTCAGCACCGGGTTGATATTTCTGCCTGAGCCATCCGCTGTTCTAACTGGTTTAATTACCCACATCTGAGTCATCCACAGCCCTGCTTTATCAAAGCTCTTGCAGCCGTGCAGACAAACCGCCCTTTGTGCTCCTCCAGCCCCTCTCAATGGGGAACTGCCAAGTACCAATTAATCAGCATCAGCAGCTCCTGCTGTGACTGGCCTGGGAGATGGTGCCTCAAGAAGATGGAGATCAAAGAATGGAGAAGGGCTGATGCCTGCCCCACGGGACAGAGGTGGGACTAGAGCCCAGGTCCTGATCCCACCCCAAGAAGATGATAGGGAGGCACATGCTTCCCCGGCAGGGACCAGTCACCACCCCTGCCATATCATAGATTGGTTTGGGTTGGAAGGGACCTTTAAAGGTCATCAAGAACAACCCCCCTGCAGTGAGCAGGGACATCTGCAACTAGAGTAAGTTGCTCAGAGTCCCGGCCAACCTCACCTGGAATGGTTCCAGAGATGGGGCATTGACCACCTCTCTGGGCAACTTGGGCCAGGCTCTCACCACTCTCAGTGTAAAACGTTTCTTCCTTCTCTCTAGTCTGAATCTGCCTCTTTTATATTAAAGCTATCACCCCTTGTCATGTTGCAACAGGCCTTCCCCAGCTTTCTGACAGGCCCCTTTAAGTACTGAAAGGCCACAAGAAGGTCTCCCTGGAGCCTTCTCTTCTCCAGGCTGAACAACCCCAACTCTCTCAGCCTGGCCTCACAGCAGAGGGGTTCTGCCCTTGCATCATTGCTGTGGCCTCCTTTAGCCCCACTCCAACAGGTCCACCAGCCTGTCCTTCAGCATGGTGAATAAACATGATGTGTCCACACCTGTCGGTGCTGGGGCGCAGCGGTGAGCTCTGCATGGGGTAGGGAGCTGCTCTGCACTAGTGAAGGGAGGTGATGATCAGGCTGGACCACACTGGGAAAACGGGAGATGGGCACCAAGCGCTGCATTCCAGCTCTTTTATGGTAGGACCCGAAGGAGTTAACACCAAATGCCACCTACTGTATTTTATCTCTCCTCCATTGAGGCAGCTCTGACACTGGCAGCAGAACAATGGTAAATTCTGATTAGCTCTGGTTTTCCAGCATGAAGGGAGGCACAAGAGGGTGGGGAATTAATACTATTCTGCATAATTTTTAATCTAAATTCCATTTCTTTTCTTTTCTTCCTCTAGGAAGCAAACAATCTAGGGGGTTTTGTCCTCAATTTCTTGCTTTCATAATCCAAATGAATTGTTTGCAAGTAGGAGCCAGCTGCAAAGCTGACAATCTCCGATCAAATCTGCCTTTCTCCTCATTGTAGCAATCATTAATTTGCTCCTCAGCTCTGATTAGCTAATCCTGGTGGCACTTTGCAGGGACAAACTGGTGTGCTAGCTGCAGCTTCCTTTGATGAACTGGAGCTGCTGGCGGGACAACGGGATTGATTTCTGCAGGGTCCATGGTGCTCCTAGTTGTCAGCTCTCCAGAGAGGAGCGGGGTGCTCTGGGAGGAAAGGCTGGTAAGGTTATTTCTGGAATCCTGGCATTTTGGAAATACCAGAGGATGATGCTTTCCCCTGCTCTGTGTAGGGCATGCTGGTTTGTTATGCTGAGACTAATTAGCTGGGCTTTAAATTAAGAATTGAGGCCGCTGCAGCAGCCTCTCACTCAAAAGTATCTAGGTGCTGCCCCACTTTTAGGATGTTGCTAGTATGCCAGCGGGACGTGGCATTCACCAAGGCGAAACTGAGGCACGGGGCTTGGTGTGCTGATGGGTGAGGCTCACGAAGAACAAGCCTCAGCAGCGGGGCTCACTGGAAGGGGCTGTGGAACCAGGTGCCTGTTCTGCTAGGCACTGGTTTATACACGGTGAATTAAGAGTCACGGTCCCAAATCCTGCCACAAAGCTCAGACTGCTCCTGCCCGCTGGCAAGCCCTGATGGGGCCGGGGGTGTCCCAATGGGACATCACCTCCCCAGGCTGACCTCTGCCTGTCATCAAAGCATCACCTCCTGATGTCCGGATCCCCATGCTGCCATTTCTAAGAGGTCTGGGGCCTGGGCAAGCCAGATACGTTGCAGGTAGCCCACGCTGGCTGGGCTGCATGCCCTTTTCTTGCATGTTGCTCTCCAGGTCTTGCCTTCAGCTGCTATCTGGCTGTGGTTTATTCCAACGTGCTCCTGCTTCAGATCAAATTCCTTGAGTGCTGGGGGTGGATCCTTTTAATTTTCATTTGTTTCAAAGCCGTACATGGCTTACAAGCATGACAGAAATGTGCCTGGAGTGCAGGAAATGGCCTACTTAGCTGCAGGAGCAGGGAAGGCTTTTCCATCACACTGACTCCTGGGACTCCGGCCTCCTGAGGGATCTGAGCAGCTGTCTGCTTCCCTCCTGGGCACATGTTTCTGGAGCTTCTCTTCACAAGATGTACAGTCCCACCATAAAGCTCAAATGGCCTGTCCAGGTGGAATGGTGCTGGGGAGCAGAGGTTCGGAGGGTAGGTCTGACACTGAACTGCTGTGCAAGGCCAGGGCAGGTCCACTGCCTGTGTCCCCCCTTTGCCCAGCTGAACATCACAATCTTTTTGTTGTTCCAAGGTAGCTTAGAGAAGGGAAGAGATTGTGACAGGACTATGACCAGACAAGGAAGCAGTGCTTGCAGGGCCAGACCTCTAACAGCTTTTGGACTTAGTAGACACTTTCAGCCTAGTCTGAAAGAGGACAGAGATCTCAGAGGTGTTGCACTCCCAGAGTTTGGAATCATAGAATGGTTTGAGTTGGAAGGGACCTTCAAGATCACCTAGTTCCAACCTCTCTGCCATGGGCAGGGACACCTCGCACTAGACTGGGTTGCTCAAAGCCCCATCCAATTTGGCCTTGAACACATCCAGTGTTGGGCCATCTAGTGTTGGGTTAGTTAACGGCTGAGGAGGAAGAGGATTCACACCAGGCTCACACGAAGGGAAAGGCTGCTCACAGAAAGGGTTCACCCAGCCAGCAGCACCCAGAGGTGGGCTGGCCTACCGGCTGCACACCACTCTGCCTTAATACCACATAGAGAACACACAGGGACTATTCTGGCTACACCTGTGATGTCTGGAACTAGATGCATGCACATGTCTAAGTGTTTGCCTTAGCAAGGCAGATAGGAATATGAGGCCCCTGTATCTGCCTTGCTCCCGGAGTTTTTCCCAGTCAGAGAAATGACCCAAACCTTGCTTCATTGATGCAAGCAGATTGTCCACAAGAAACTGCCACTACGGTTCAGAGACATTTGTTCGTGGGCACTGATGCTTCGTCCCAGCACTCTCGTTTATCTGACTGATGCTAATACCATACTTCAGACTTTATGTTTTAATGACAAACAAATATTAGTGCTCTTGGAGGCTGGGAGTCCCCTGGGTGTCCATCCGCAGATACCCACAGTGGTGTCCTGGTTGCTCGGGGGCCTTGACCGCCTTGGCTAGCAATCCTGGGATTCAATTCGGTGGATGCTCTCAGATGTCAGGGAGTCAAAAAGGCAACAGAGCAGCTCTCTGGCCTGGGGAGAAAAGAAGGGGTTGGGGGAGAGCTGTGAGTTCTGTGCCTCGCAAAGAGATTTCTTTTCAGAGGCAGGTTTCTCGTGCATGCTGCAGGCAGGCAGCAGAGCAAGGACATTAACGAGGTTGAATTAACCCCAGCATGAAGGTGGCCATCAGCATCTCATGGCAGGGAAAGGGCTGCTAGTTGTGACCACTGCTTGGTCATTCTCAAGATCACATTTTCAAGGAACTGAAGAAAACCAACAACATGCAAAATTTCTAAGTGGGAGATCTCCCTCTCTCCTCTGCCTCTCTGTCCCAAACCTTGCTCCTGCGCAACTCTTTGGCATGGGCTGTTTCAGAGGTGGGGAGGCCAGCTCAGTGTCAAGGGCTTCAGGATCAGCCCGTTGTTCTGACTGTGCTGATGAACACCATGCTCCTCTAAGTACTACACATACTGTGCTGATGGTCCACCCCACATAGCCCCTGGGGCCCTCCTCCTGCCAGCACTCTGCCTCTCCTCATCAGTATCTTTTACAAGAGTCCAGCCCTTCTGCTTGCTGCTGTGGGGCTAAGGATCATGCCAAGAGTGGCTGGGATGCATTTTCCCTGTGTCGCCCTGCTCCAGTCCCAGGTTTCAGCTGTATATGCAGGCAGGGAGATGCTGGAGCAGCCACTGTGGCTGCTGGCAACAGCTCCAGGGCTCTGGGCAGAGTGGAGGGATTAGTGCTGCCTGTCAGTCAGAGCTCAGCTGCACATCCCAGGGCTCTTGCTGAGGAACAGCTCTGCACAGGCCCTGCCGTCCCCCTGCTCTGACACATTAATGGTGGCAGGTCAGCGACATACTGTACTATCACCGAGGGACGGCCATCCTAGCCTCATCATCTCACCCCAGTCATGGCATAGAGCTGCATGTGAGGAGAAGCTGTTTGGCCACAGGACATCCCAGTCCTGAGGCTGAGCACAGCACTCCCTGACAGCTCTCTCATTGCTAGGAAGGTCCCAACTTGGGTATGGAGCAGATGCAGGGACATCTGGGACCACCTCATAGAGGTCCACTGGAAGTTCAACAGCCCCTAATGGTGTCACCAACAAAACATGGCTGTCACCTCCAGATGTGAGCTGGTCTGTGTGTGCCCAAGATAAGCCCACATGGGGAGCAGGCATCTGCAGGGTCACTGCATGAGGGTAAGGAACTTCTAAAGCATGAATTCATCTGATCCTAAGGCAGATGTTTCAAGTAGGGCAGGTGAAAAGTGATACAGAAACGCTGACTTCTCGCAGTGACTGCAGGAGGAGGCAAGACAACCAGCCCAGACACCAATGCCAGCGCTGAAATAGTCCATGTTTGGAAAGCTGATTTCTCATGCTATTGCCTGCTCCCAAATCACACAGGGAGCAAGTATGAAATTCCTTTTCACTTCCATGGCTCAATTCCACCAGCAAACACTGCAGCTCTGCTCAGGCCATGAGGATTTGAAATCCGTGTTCATTTGACCTTCCTGAACTTTGCCTGATATCATATTGTTGCTCATTAGCTTTGACCTGGAAAGCCTGTCTGACGTTTCATAAACTCATTAGCAAGAGATCAGAGGATCAAACATCATTTTGAGGTACAGTCATTCCCTGGTGAGCTTGCTCCTCAGATCTCGCTCTGTGATTTCTAAACCTATGCTGAACTTTGGAGCAAAAGGCCCATTTGAAAACAAACATTACTCACTGCTGTGCTTCTTGTAACCCACAATAAGAAGCGCTGCACCCAGACCAGACTCATGGGCTAAGCTCAGTTGCTTCCCCCAGCACCAGAGGGACTGGATCCATCGGCCCAGGCTGCCAGAAGCAGGGAGAAGGGCTGAGCGTATTTGCTTTTTCTCTTATCTATTGCAGAAAGTCCTATAAGCCTCTTTCTGATAGGCTGATTCCCTGCAGCCATGAAGCAGAAAGGATTTTATGTCAGCCAGAGAAACGTAATGTCCTTTACAAAACAAATCAGAAGACAGCCTGGACTCACTGCCCTGTCACATTACTTGGCAACAGCCTGGCACCCTGGCAGCAGCAAGTGCTGTGCTGTGACAGCCCCGCAGCTCTCGCAGCTCCACGCGGGCAGAGCTTCCCTGGCACTGCAGAGCCTACGAGCCCAACTATGCCCTCGGGAGAACTGGACTGCACCTTAGGGAAAGCTGCTGCAAACAGCAGCTGTATGACTTTGGGGAAGTTTGCGGCAGTTTTGCCTAGGTTAAAAGCAGGAACACAGACTTCAAAGAGGGCTCTGTGTCTTTTAAGGGTCTATCCTTAGAGCACTGGTACTGAAGGCAGCAGCTCCAATGTGTTAGATAAGGTTACAAACACATCTCACACTCCTGCTGGGTTTTTTTAGGGAAGCAAAAGGAATCCAGAGGAGAGGCTTGTCCACTTGCTGACATTTGTCCTTCTCCCCAAGTCTTTCACATCCCCCAGGCCTAGCTCTTCAGGTGCTGCCTCTTCTATCCAAATCTCTTATTTGTTTTGTACTAAAACTTGATGAATACAGCCAGTTTTAAAGGTATTTATGCAGTTTAGTCCCATTAGCTGCCCACATGTCTGGAGCTTAGTGTTTCTTGGGATGAATTCCTAAGAATATTTTCAGCTAGCCCATCCCTGAAATGGCTGATAGCTTAATTTCTCCTTTTCCATTTGGATTTGAGCTTCTGAAACATAACTTCCTGAATGTAGGACATGTGCCAGCTTGGCAGCAGAGCTGAATGAACATTTCCTGTCACTAACTTTTGACAAATATCACAGATATCTTACCAAGTGTTGACTCTTCATAAAAAGTAACTGACATCTATGGAAAAGATTGAATCCTTATCAAAGTCTCCCAATATTTTGATTCAGGATAATGCTACTGCTGTAACGTAGAAGACAGTTTGACAGGGTTTTGGTCCCACCTCCCACCATGTGCTGGGCTCTCAGAACAAGCCAAGGCTCGGGGCTGTCATGAGGCACCACCTCCACCTCATACAAGTTAACATTTGCTTCTAAAATTCAATCAATTTGGACACGTTTCATTCATCACAGGGGCACAAAGGACACATAACTGTACCACAAACTTCTCTACTTGCCTGATTCTCATTTTGGGGATAAAGGAGATGCTGCACAGTGCCCAGGACTGACTGCTTCTGCCAACAGATGCTGGGGGTAAAGAGAAACAGGGTTACTTCACCATCTAAGCTGCAAGAGCCTGTGGATGACCTAGCTTTGAGGAGGACTATGCTCTGTGCCAGCGGCTCTGGCTCTCTGCATCTGTTACTGAACTTCTTTACACAGATAAATCCTGGGTTTTACAAAGCTTTGTATAAATGGATTTGGATCCTTAAAATATAAGCCTTCAAACAAACAGTAATGACCTGTTGCATAATGGGGTCTCTGGGGCAGTGGGAAACACTCAGAAATGTGGATAGTTAGCTCTGTGCAAGGGTCTTTTTCTTAACAAAGATAATCTATGTGTTTTCCCCCAAACACAGGACTTCAGCAGCAGGGTCTGCTTCACTAGTCCTTGTTTTGCTCTGATCCACCTCAAGCCACACATGAGCTGACCACATGACACACTCAAGAGAAATTAAAAAGCAAGATACAAATTTCAAAATTGTTTTTTAAACTGTGTACACTCAGAGTCTTAGGCTTGAAAACTCTCCAGAGGCTTTGGAAACCACTCCCTGCTCCCTGCCTCCATATCCAGGTATTGTGCTTGGCAACAGTTTTCCCTTCAGCGGTTTTCAACAACTCAGATTTTATATCTTGCGTGTTCATTTTTTTTTTATTTTCAACACCTCCTTTCCCTCCAAAGCTCCCAGAGCCAAGCTTCCTATAGGGATAACATCACTCCCCGCTAGCAGCAATTAACACTTGGTAAGAATGTTTCATCAGAGAGCATAACATCCAGCTAAGTTCCTAAACACTTGGCTTTTGCTCTGATTGCAGTATGCTGTCTAAACCCAGGAAGGTACAAGGCCCAGCGTTCACTCTGATTTTCTTCTGATGCAGCTTGGTTTTCAGCATGCCTCAGTCAGACGCTTCTGACTGAGTCCTCTACAATGTTCACAAGGTGAGTTCCTTAAGACCATGTGCAATATAGTTAGGCCTTAACAATCCTATAGGCATCTGAAAGTACTTTTTAAAAGCTCAAATGACCAGGGAGGAGTAATCACTGCTAAATCAGTATCACTTATTAAGGCAGCTACATCCAGTTTGTCATGCATAAGAAGTGGAGCATGCCATTCTTCCAGGAGCTGCTTTGAACCTACTTGCAAATTCTTCCCTCTGCCACCCTGCAGCTAGGAAGTCTGACTGGAAAAACAAGTTGTGACAGGGAAAATTCAAACACTTTATACTGGAGATCCAGGCAGCCAGATGCTGACAGAAAGAGAAAGGTAAGTTACACCATTTTTCCTTGTCTGCAGATAGGATGGGGTCACTTCCTTTTCTGGATTCTCCCCCTGGTCCCCACTGCTCTTAGGCTGTGCTTCAGCTTCCTTCTCCTCTTCCAAACACTTACTTCACTCTGCCCTGTGAGTTACCCTTGGCACCCTCCCAGATTCTCCCCAATCCCTGCTTCAGCTCCAATCAAACCCAGAGGCTGCTTTTCTGCCCTGACCTGCATCAACGTTGTCCCTTTCTCTGTTCTTCCTACCCTTTGGTGCAGGAATAATGCTTCAGAGATGTCCAGAGAGCAGACAGACCAGACCCTTCTGCTGCTGAATAAGAATCTGCATAGTTATGAAGGTCTGTGTCTGTCTTCAAGGCAACTGCTCTGCACAGCACCTCCTCCAGTGACCGACTGTCTCTCCTTGATGTGCTGCTGCTAGAGCTGGCTTAGGAAAGCTTTAATAGGCTCTGAACTATGAGCAGTTACACTAGTAAAGCCTGCATTGTTCATCTCAACACCTGATGCCTCCTCCTTATCACAGCCCATCTCTGACATCATATCCCAGGCTTCCATACAGAAGGCAATGTTTCTCCCCATGGCACAAAGCCCAGGGAAAGTGGCTCAGCTGTGAGTCGACTCCCAGGGCTGTACAATAATCTCTTACACTGTGGTGCTTCAGCAATGCAGCTGAAATGCAGGCCAGAACCCAGGCAGGTATCGGGACCCAGCTGTAAGAGTGAAATAAATACCCAGTGTTTTGCTTGGGATGAGAAAGGTCACGTGGCTCCTGCCGACAGAGGCATAAGTGTAATGAACCTCAGATGTTACTCCAAAATGTTTATAAGCAACGCAATGAAGATGTCTTAGCATAAGGTGTCCTTAGGAGACATGAGTTTAGTCAGGCTGGGTTTTCACAGATATTCGCAAAGTTGATTTTGAACAGTATGATGGCTTACGACAGAGTAGGGTGTGAGTTTACTGTTGGCTAAAGGCGATTTACCCGAGGCTCATCGTCTCCTCCCCTCTCCATCTTTGGGCACATCTTGCTGCCCCTCCTTTCCACAGTGTCATCCATCATGAAGGCAAAGATATTTTTTGTAGAGCTAGTTTTAAATGGCTGTGTGATCACTAGTTCTGGCATGGAGGTAAGAGGCAGAGCAGATCCTGCCCTTTCCCAACAGCCATAATTTCTGCACATGTATTCTGCAGCTCGGCAAGGAAGCTTATCCTGCATCCGGGACAGCCACACTGGCATAGAGTGGGAGATGTGGGGAAGGACACAGCTGAGACTGGCACCTACTCCTCCCTGCTTCTTTCTCAGCTCCTTGGCTCACTGGGAATGGCAGAGAGAAGCCACTGCAAGATTTGCTCTGGGAGTGCTGCCTTTAGACTGGCAACCTTAAAACATGTCAAGTTCAACTAGCAGAAGAGGGAAGCACCAGGCTGCAGCTGATCTCGCCGTGCAGCACCCATGACTCTGAGGAGCAAGAGCCTGGGGAAAACAAAGAGGTAGGAGATCTTGTATTGGTTGCCAGCTCTGCAGACCTACTCAGAACTACCTTCTGCAGTGATCTCTGGGCTTCCCCAACAGCTCAGTTTTTTTCCATAAACCAAAGAAAGGGCAGGATAAAACTCACTAGAAAGGTCTTGGGTGGCTCACTCTTTGCTTCCCCTCAATGCTGTTCCTTACAGGGTCAAAGGTTTGGGACATAGCTCTCAGGGGTGTGATTTTAATGAATAGGAGCAATGGAGAATGGGAGCATTTTGTCACTAGCTTAAAAATATTTTTGTAAAGTTACTGATGAAATTTGTTCTGACTCTTCTTTCCAGGTGTGGCCTTGTGATGGAGTACTGTAACATTTCAAATACCAGATCTCCAAGGTGTCTACTGACTTGGATGTTTGGATTTGATCCCCTTGATGCTTGTAAACTCCAGCATCCTTGAATTCCAGATAATCCAGGGTTATCTGTAAGTCTCCCAGAGGGTATAGCCAACGTTATGACAGTCTTACTGGTGTGGCTGCTGGACTGCTGTATACTGAATATGTCAGAAAAGAGACTCTTGGCTTCCTTTCATGGAGGAAGCCATGTGCATGAACTACACATCGCATTGTCAAATACCAGCCCCTGTGCAAGGAAACTTTCCCTCTGGGGACCAGTGGGTTAATTGGCCTGATAATCAGTCTGTTTCACTAATCAGTCCCTGTAGAGGGGTTCTGTTTGTTTTACCAGGCTTACACATCCTCCGCCCAGCATTTCTGGTGATTTATTTAAGAGGCTAATTTTTGATTTTGCTCTCTGGCGTTTATTTTAGGTAATTTTTTCATAGCAAACATAGAATCTGCTAAGATATTTCTCCTAGGAATTTTATTGATTGAACAGGTCTATTCCCAATGTGAGCCCTTATTTTGGAGAACTCCCTGTATTCATGGAACCATGTTGCCAAGCCTCACAGACAGTCCAAGTCCTTAATAAACAACAAAACTTGGTATTTAAGGTTCTGCAACCTGCTCTGGGTGACCCTGCTTTAGCAGGGGAGTTGGATGAGATGATCTCCAGAGGTTCCTTCCAACCCCCACCATGATGGGATTCTGAGTATAGGACACATGGCTTTGAAACTGGGGAACTCTGAGATATTGACCCAGTAACAACAACATAACTTGGGAACAATGCGTTGGCTTTGAGTGGCACCTGACCTCATGGGAGTGAATTACAGAGATGAAAGTCAGCTGCCCTCCTTCAGATCCCCAGCTCTCTAGCAGGGGGTTGAGACAGTGCTGTTAAAGCAATATTGACCTTACTTACCTGTCCAGCAGGGAGTCAAAGCAAATGACCGCATTGTCTCGCTGCACTGCTAGCACCAGACACAAACCATCCATTAAGAGGGAACACTGCAAGACAAAGAAGAGCTTTGGTGTTGCTATCCACTTAAATAAGTCTGTAAGCCTCACTGATGAACCGCTGACAGCACAGATAACTGCTTGTGTGCTGTGTCAGGGGACAAAAGGCACCGAGCAACTGACTCTTTCAAATTGAAAGAGTATCATGGCTGAACTGTTAGTTACCCACTCCTGTGGCATACTATTATTCCTGTTCCCTTCTCTCAGAGTGAAAATAAGCAGGTTACTTAGGTGTGCTATTCAGTCCCTAAGTCTGCTGAAAGCAGGAATTCAGAGATAACGGTAAATGTTGAGATATTGTGGCAGAAACACTTATTACTTGAAGGAGCCCATCTCCCTTCTGGCAGGGGAAAGCAAATGCTGTAATGTTCACCTTTGGCTCAACAGTGCCAGACCCTTCTGGAAACATACCAGCTCTACCCAGAGTAATCAATCTCTGACAGAAGGAAGCGTTTCCATCACCAGGAGAGCAGTGCTGCTGCCATGGCTCTCCTTCACACATGCTGATCCGCTTTGTCCTTTCTAGGGAGCTGTGTACATTCCTGTGTGCAGAGGGATGGCATCCCCAGGGAAACCATCGGAGAAGAAAGTAGCGCATAGACTAATTGGATGCTAGATGTAACGGCTAGTCTATACACATATGCTTCAAAGGGATGCTGTCAGTTTAAAAAAATCAACCTGAACAGATCTTACCTGTTCTTATTACAGACAACACCTAAAACTCTTAGAACTGAAAAGCTGGAAACACAAATGTTTGCCTGTCTTTTTTCAGAGGGACTGCTATGTGTCTCTGACAGCCTTTTGTCGATTGCTACTTCCAGTGTGAGTAGTTTCCCTCCTTGTTTACTCCATGCTCCTGACAGCACTTTCTTTGCACATTCTAGCTCAGTGCTTTGCCCTAGTGAGGTTCCTGAAATGGTAGGCAAAGTACAAAGAGGAAAACAGCCTGGGCCAGATACTCTGCTGGTGGAAATCCACGTATCTGCTCACCCCAGAGGCACATCTCATGCTTGAGACCCGTAAGCACTTGCTCAAACCCTACACTGGACTGTGGCTTGAGCTGTCAACACCTGCTATGGAAGAAGCAAAATGAAATCTCTGCCTAGGACTCCAGGGCATGGGCCAAAAAGCAAAAGGTTTATTTAGCATTGTAGAAGAGGATTAATGGGGTGTGATTAGAGAAAGGGAAATTGAAAGTGTATTTTTATGGAAAAACAAGACAGGATACAGCAGCAGAACGTACATAATAGCAGCTACTGCACGCTGATAGGTGAGTGGAATGAGACATCTAACAGGGACGTGCCGTTCACGCTAAGGATACGTTCACACATCATGATGTCAAGGTTGGGTGTCGATGAGCTAGCGGGGATATGGGAACACAAGGCAGGGAGTAGCTAGCATGGCACACTGCCCACAGTACTTACCAGCGGTATCAGAGCTCAGCTGTGGTGCTGTGCTCATACTGCTACCCAAGCAAGTTTGCTTGGAGCCAGCCTGGATATCTTAGCACAGCATTAAAAGGCTTCTCTTTTGTGTGCAGGAAGCAAAGCACAACTCCAGCTGTTTCATACCTTTGCTGCAACACTGCACTTTGCCCTGCTCAACCTCTTACAGACGCAGTGAGCTTGTGGTGCGTCCAGGACAGTGAGGCGTGCTCCAGTCACCCTGAAACCTTTGCCAATAAGCTGATCAAGCAGTTCAACATAAGGTGGGTGCTCTGAACCCTGAAGGATTATCCCAGGCAGTACGAGGCAAGTGGTCTGGCAGAGGGTATCAAGCGAAGGCCGATCTGATGGCAAAAGAACAAAACACAACAGATGCTTGTTTTACAGCCACCCCCCACAATCGCCAGCCCTCTAAGTAACTCTTCCCTGCCACGGAAGATCAGAGGCACTTGGGCATGTTGATATTGTTTGGGATGTTCACAGACGCAACTGCTCATCCTGGGCTGTCAAACTGCTCTATGCCTACGTGTGCATATCTGGAGATCACAAGGCAGCAGTAGTGACCTCATTTCAGAAGTCAGGCAAGGACAGCTGCTGGCTTGCCACAGGAGATATTATTCCATCTAATTTCTTCCCAGCAAAGAAATCTGTGAACCCAGCTGCTTTTATACTCCAAAATGTAATTCTGATCAGCATACATACGACAATGTGTTTCATATTTTCCTCATGATAAATCCGTCTGTCCATTAGGCAGCAGCTTTGTGTTAACGACATGCTGCAAGGAGGTTTCCTTGTGTGCAAGAGCTACCTCTAGTGTTCAAGATGAGGCCCAGAGTGAATGATGGGTCTGCCTTGCTGGAGGCGCTTACTATATTGTGCCTGACAGGCCGGAGATCACGTGTACTTGCTTTTCCAGGACAGTAACTCTTTGAAATAAATTTTCTGAGACACAAATACATCAGGGCTTTATGCTGGTTTCCTTTTTACTCTGCTTAGACATCTTCAGAAGCACAGAGATCCTCATGCAGCAGGAAATGAGGGGCACATCTTTTGAGATTTGCTCCCAACACTGGGCTGTACAAATACCTGTGCTCTCTCCATAACAAGGTATTTTATTTTATTTTCTGCAATCTCTTCTAAAAATCAGTAAGTGCTTCAGTCAGAGCAGACCTGTGCTCCAGGCCTGGTCCTTTCCTATCATGCAGCAAGTTGCTGAGGAAAACACCCTGCCCATCAGCAACAGCAACCCAGGGTATTTTGAACTGGGAACACCTGGAAGTCTCTGCTTTGTGCTCTGAATACAGCTTGAGCTCACACACCCTACCAGAAACACAACAATGTGATCACATCTCTGTGACTACCCAGATGAGAAGGTCAGGCAGCAGAACAACCTGGTCATTTCAAAAGAGCTGCTGTGACATGCATGTGATTGCCAAGCTCTGGTTTCAGGACTCATGCTGAGGCTTGGGGATGTTGGTAATGCTGCAAGATAGGCCTCACCCCTCACCGCAGGCATCGGTTAAGGCTTAAACCATCATGCGGTCAGTCTCTGATATATTAACGTAAGAAAAGGAGCTCACCTGAGGATTTGTGAGGTTTGTAATGATCGTGAAGTGTGCATAGGACATAGCCCAAAGCCAGTGTAAAATAGTTTAAAGAATTTATTGATAACTATCTCAGGAAAAATCCTCCTACAGAGAACCCCCTGCACAACAGCAACTCAGTGCCTACCACACAGCTACACTGTCATAAGCAAAGGCCTTGACCTACCACCATCCTCCTTACACTTCTACCTGTGCTCCAATGCACCTGCTGGTATGGGGTGCCCAAAAGCTGGTTAAGGGTTAAGGTGAGATGTAATAGTCTGTAATTCTGCAGCGCTTTTATCATACTCTCCTGCCAGTCCTTAACAATCTTGTGGGTTTTCTGCTGGGATTAACTGCAGCAGTCAGGTGCAGCACAAGAATAGTTGCTCAGCTGCTCACCCTCCTGCTTGCCAGTCACATCAGGAATCAGGCTACAGGAATGAGAGTGAGGCGGTTCCAAACAAGTCTGCTCCCCACTGACCACCACAGGAATGCTTTACCTGGTCACTGCTTGTTTATAAAGGCTTGGGACCAATCCACAATATCCCAGCATGGAAGCATGTCAGGAGATGTAACTCCTGACATAAAACCATGTACTAGTTTGGGTTGGAAGGGACTTTTAAAGCTCATCTAGTCCAATCCCCCTGCACTGAGCAGGGACATCTGCAACTAGAGCAGGTTGCTCAGAGCCCTGGCCAACTTCACCTGGAACGGTTCCAGGGATGGGTCACCTCTCTGGGCAACCTGGGCCAGGCTCTCACCACCCTCAGCATCAACAATGTCTTCCTTCTCTCTAGTCTAAATCTGCCTCTTTTAGATTAATGCCATCACCCCTTGTCCTGTCACAACAGGCTTTGCTAAAAAGTCCCTCCCCAGCTTTCTGACAGGCCCCTTAAGGTACCAAAAGGCCACAAGAAGGTCTCCCTGGAGCCTTCTCTTCTCCAGGCTGAACAACCCCAACTCTCTCAGCCTAGCCTCACAGCAGAGGGGTTTCCACCCTCACACCATTGCTGTGGCCTCCTCTGGCCCCACTCCAACAGGTTCATGTCTCTCCTCTGCTGAGGACTCCAGAGCTGAACACAGTGCATCACAGTCTGTGTCATATATGTGCCTATCAAGTAAAATCATTGGAAAAGGCCCAGAGAAACTGTAGGTATCTGAGGGAACTTTCAGGCTTGCTGAACTTCAAATCAAAGTCAGACCAGTGATAACTGGAAGTCATTCTGAGCTGGCAGCTGTTCAGCAGCTAGTGGGAACTGAATGAGATCACAGTCCAGTCCCAAGCATTAGATGTCCACACTGCCAAAAAGCACTCCCTGCATAAGTCATTATTTATCTACTCAGAACAAAACATCTCACAATTGCCCATCCCTACAGTGTCTTGGCCTCTCCTGTGGCAGGCTCTGAATGGACATGCAAACCACTGTGGCCATGTTGGTGTTGAAATGCATTGTAAAAGCTCAATACGGAAATGGGCACAATTGCTTACATGAGCTGTGCTGACAGCGCTTGTTCTGCTGGTGAGAAGGTTGAGCTGCCCTATATTTAAACTGATTAAAGTACAGTGGAAAGGCCCGGCAGGTAAACAGTTAAATGGCTGGACTCCACTGGAGATGTTCTTCACAGCTTAGAGTTGTCCCCCCTTCTGAAAGGACATCAATACCAAATCTTGCTGCCACCAGATGGCTTGTCTTGCTGTCCAATTAATCAATAATGGCCTCAATCTATAACATGAGTTACACATTTCCTTACCAAGGCTGTATGGTTGCTCAGAGCCCAGCAAATGGAGCTCCTCTCTTGTTTCATGTTTTATGATCTTGCGCTGCTTGTTGATTTCCAAAGTGACTATGGGGTCACATTTCAGGTTATGGATCTGCAGAAGGGAAGGGAGGGAGCAAGAGACATGTCATGTGAACACTGTTACTTAATCAGGCCCAATAACACTTCTGAAGGATTGATTCAGGCAAGCTGTGAGGCTTTTTTGGTGGTGTGTACTTCTGTAACTGCCAGCCTAGACAACACCTGCTTGTCTAGAGATACAAGAACATTTTCCATGCGTTCTTTTTTTATGGGGTCTTAATTCAGTACAGAATCTTGTCATTCTTTTAAAGGAGACAGACAACTTTCCAAGGTCTCTGCTCCCAGCTTTTCAAGGCCAGAATCTCAAGGATTGCGAGTGCCTGACATCTTTACCCAGTGCCACACTGGTGTGTAGTGACTCCCTCCTGTCTCTAATGAACCGGCACATCCACACATCCCGGCGCAGAGCAGACATGATGCTCTGAACTGAGCCGTGGAGGGAGAGCATCCATATTAGTGACGCATATTACAGACGTGGCCGGCTGCTCCCAGTTCACAGCTAATTAGTTCCCCAGCTAATCTCCTTGGACTAACTCAGCTGCGTCCCCTCCACGCCATGTGAACATAGCAAGGCTCAAAAATCTCCATCTCTTTGTTGAGTGTAACCTAATCCTTTCAAACACCAGTTTTGAGAAGAAAATGATCAGTGGAGATGATGTATAAAACCAGTTGAACAGGAACTCACTGTTTTATTTTAGCCATTGGCAAATTACAATGGTTTGAATCAGAGACAAGCAGCTACGTAGCGTACGGGCTGGATGAGCAGGAGTGGGCCACACTAGCGCTGCTCGGCTTCTTGGCGCTGCCTACAACACATGCGAAGAGGCATGAACCTGAGTCTTTATGCCTGTGTCTGTGAGGATGAAAGGATGTAGGCACCCAGTAGCTCTCTAAACTGCCTGTGATTTATAGCATGAGATGTCTTAGACAAGACAGCCCCACACTCTTCATTGTGGTGGTAGCTGTGCTGGCAGGGCATGAGGGACAAGCCCCTTGTCACACAAACAGGGCAGTGCTCCATGGTGCGAGCACTTGGATGTACACGAACCCCATGGGACACACTCAGCAACTAGCAAGTTACATTATCAGCCACCCCACTTCATTCCTGAACGCTACACGAGAAAAGCTGGTAAAAAAGCAGTCTCTGGGCCAACCCTGTCTCAGCAATCATCGATGATGTTTCTGTCCCTCACCTGTGACCTGCTTCCAAAGCAGTGTTGACTCCCTCTGGGAACTTTGCTTCTGAAGTATGAGCCCTGAGCCCTCCTGAATTTACAGCACAGGCTACTGAACAAATATATCTGAAAAAGCACTTTTCTACCGAGACTGTCTGGGTCAATATAGAGTTAGCACATTGTGGTAGGAACATCCACAGGAGAAGGAAAACTTGGCAGCTGGTAAAACACAGCAAAAAAACCCGCATTATCTAAAGCATAATAGGAAAGAAGTCATGGGACAGTAGGGCCAAAGTCATTGCTCTGACACAGCAGGATACTTTTCAGGAAAGGGCAGAATCCTACCTCTTCCTCCTCTAATGTCCGACACTTGGTGCAGCACAGCCCTTCTGGAAAAAACAGCTTCATATCCCGGACAGCTATTTGATAGGATTTGGAGCCTGGGAGATAAATACAATGAGAAGATTCTCTCGGGCCATGAATTAAACATTCTCTAGATTCACACTCATCTGAGAGATTCATGATGTGCAACTTACTGAAGTAATTGCTTTAAAGGCCAGCTGTTCTGTACAGTAATAGCAAACATTTAAACCCATTATATTTAGAATAGTTCCAGTGCCTCCTTGGTATTTTGATTCTGTCCTATTATCATTCAGCTGCTTTTCATGTAAATGAGACTCCTTCTATTTCCTAACAGTGTAGTCAAGGGAATTTTGTTAAGGACCCTGTAAGACTCTTCAGTACCAGCTCCACTGTTGTTCCCTCACTTCTGGACAACATCAGGCTGGTCTTATCAAATGGGAAAGAGATATTAGTTAGCAAAACAAATGTGTTTAGTGACTGTAATGCAAGTCCCAAATATGCTGGGGGCTCTGATTTACAACAGAAATCAGAATTGATATAAGACACTGCGGATAACAGTAGATTTTTCTGTCCACCAGCGGTCAAGAAAGGTGAATATTGAGACTAGAACAGGTACAAAGAAATAATGTGAGGGTCATGGAAGGAATGGAGAATCATCCAAAGAGTTAAAATTAGAAGACCTTGACCCAGCATGACACAAAGCTGAGAAGGAAACTGATTTCTGATAAACACATCAGGGTAGAAAAGGTCAGAGAAGAAAAAATAACTACTTCAAATTAAAGTACAGGTATTAGCACAAGAACAGATGGATGCAAACAGTACATGACTATATTTAAGTTTGAAAATGTAAGAAGATTTCTAGCTATCAGATCAGTGAAGTTCTATAACCACCATCCAATTGGGGTGGATGCTTATGAAAGAGAATACACAATGGGGCTGCCAGTGAGAAAATTAACTGAACTCAGTGACTTGAGAGGTACCCCTAGGCTTAGCATCTGAATATTTCCCTATAAAGCAACAGTGTTACAAAGGACTGCTTTGAGATTTATGGGTGGAAAATGTTAGGGAGGGAAAATCTATTTCTATATAACTAGAGTTCAGATAGATTGTCAATGTGCTGGCACAGATCCATGCTCCTGGGATACAAATACACAAACCACAAATATCCTCTGAAATATTGCTACCTTTGCAGGCTACCATTCAAAGAATCATGTCTTACTGCTCTTAGAGCACTCAGCCCTGTTTGAACTTCATAATTCTAGGTATTGTATAGCCAGAGTCCTTAACACAGTAGTTTACAATCTTAAAATGGCATGAATCACCAGCATATAAATTATGCTGGATCCTTTATATACCTTTAAGTCAAATATTCCTTGTTTAAATCATTAATAACATTAAGGAGGACACAAATGCTCCCAAAGCTAGCAACATTTTACTCTCACTTTGCTCAAGATATAAAAGTCTATAAGATGCATGTGTAAGAGTTCTTTGGGTTCAGGAAAAAGCACTATACAATGACTTAATGAGACCCAGAAGAGATGAGAGGAGTGCAGGTTTTACCTCTGCAGCTGAGCCTCAGAGAATTAAAATGGCATTACTTGGTTCAATGATACCACTGGAACCTGGTCTCCATCCTACTTGAACTTCCTCAGTCACTCATTGTCTAACTGTAGCATGGGTATCTTAAGTTTTGGGTATATGTTACCCATTCTTAGCCACGACTGATGAATTCTCATTCTCAAGGCAACCTGGACACACAAACCATTAATCTTAAGAGCAAAAGCAGGGGCTAATACTGGAAAAGTATTGGCTGAAGAGACTTGACCAATTTTTTGTAGGTAGTTCCTGCTTTTCAGTCACTCCCTTGAATGAGGTCCTGTGAGTAATCATAGTGAGAGATCTCTCTTGGTTTAATATTGGTCCTACAGATTATGATCATATCTAATAAAAATAGGGTTCTACTTCAAGGGGTTGATTGTCGTCCCCAAGCTCTAGATGGAAGCTACTTCATTCCCTACTGATTCTCCTCAAAAGACCACTTGATATGGATGAAAAGAGGGAGTGATTTGACAGCAGAGAGTACAACAGAAAGAGCCAGATAATTCAATGGATGTTGACAGGAAAGTTCTTCTGGAATCGAATGGAAAATAGCTCAGTCTACCTGCTTTCCTCAGGGAGAGCCATTTTGGATTAGCACTCTCTAGCCAGTCATTCATGTTTTGAGATGACACAGGAACTCAGTATCTTGGAGTCTTTCATGCCTCTCTGAAAATTGGGTTGCAGTTGGCCAATGGGTTATGAAGTCATCAGGAGAGAACTCATAAGCAGATAGAAGACAGATGGGTTCTTAGGGATAATTACAAAATAAGTGAGCTGAAAGTACAAAATGACCAAGCAGTGAAGAGATCAAAGGAAATCTGTTGTGATGGAAGAAAAATCTAGGGCTGTTCTGGGAAGAAACCTTTCTTTAATATATCTACTTGGAGAATATTTCATAGCTTGAGACATATGCAGCTTAGCCACTAAGAAAACAATGAAAGCTTTCTAGGAAACAATGGTCTCTATTGCCTACCAAGGCTAGATCTGCACTGACAGTGCAGGAGGTAACAGTACAGAATGTGTTTTTTCCATTGGCATATCTGAGCCTTTAGACTCTTCTTTTACAAAAACCTACCATAAAATCCATTTTGGACTGTGCTGGTGCCATACTGAGCCCTCCAGAAGAATGGATCCAGTGCTTGGGCTAGTTTAGGATCCTCTGGCCCCAGTAAATCTATCAGCTTCTTCACAGCATTTGGCCTCTGAAGACACAGCACAAGAGCAGTGCCTGAGGTAAGGTAGGTACAATGAGCTTCTAAAACAGCAGGATCCTGAAAAGAAATAAGAGAGATGAAACAGGTTATAATGAAGAGTTGATGAGTGCTGCGTACACCCCAGCTTTCCTTTGGCTAGACCCATCCCTGTCTGGAGCAAGCAGACCTGCCATTATTCCTCACTTTCTCTTCTCTTTGTAATCTACATGCTAGTGGTGCCTGCAGGCAGACCTTCCAGAGTAGAATCATAGAATCATGGAATCGTTTTGGTTGGAAGAGACCTTTAAGATCATTGAGTCGAACCATTAACCCAGCACTGCCAGGTCACCACTAAACCATTTCCATCAGCACCACATCTCCATGGCTTTGAAACCCCTCCAGGGATGGGGACTCCACCACCGCCCTGGCCAAGCCTGAGGAGGTCCTGAGCCCAGGACCACTCCTGAGCAAAGATGCTCCTCTTGTAGCTGTGCAGGTCATGACATCCTGGGATCTTTATTTTAACCAAAGATAACGATAACTAGCAATCAGTGCACCAGTGAGAAGAGTCCAATTTGTGGGCTGGAGCCAGACATAATGACTGAGAAGCGCGGGGAAAGGTAGCAAGAAGGTTACCAAAGCACAGTAAAGCACTCCCAGCCCTTCTGGCTATTTTAATTAAGTAAAACCTTGGAAGCCAGGCTTGCTGTGGATGTATCCACCCATTGTGAAGTCAGGGTGGCTATAGCAGCTTCAGGTTGCCTCCTCCTGCCCACTTCATCTTCAGAAAACAGCAGGATGACCCAGCTCTCACCCCTCTGTACATCACAGCACGGCAATACCCACGCCACAGAGCAGCTCCATGCCAGCGCTGTGTGTTCTATGCAGCTTACAAACAGCAAGCTAAACCCAGCCATGGCTCTTTGCTTTTTTCCAACTTCCGAAGAAATGAAAACAAGGGGGGAAAAGCACCATTTAATTCAGCTGAATCGCATCATTCAGCCCCCTAAAGGTTTTAATTCTTCTATTTTGTAATCTTCTAAAGGCACCAGAATATGGCAATTCTCTAGATAAAACATTTCAAAAAGAAAATCCCATCATTTCATTTAAAAATACGGAGATAAAATATTTCAAGGTCTCTTCTGCTTTTCTATCACAAGAAACCATTCAATGACTTTGACCCAAATCTTCTCTCACTTGAATTCCTCCTAAACTGTAGTTCTAAGAAGCAGGCTATAAATTGAAAACCACTGGCTCAATCCCTATGTTCTCCCATGGATTTGAAAATGCAAAAAGATCTGTGTGAAAGCCCCACTGATCTTACATAACTAACCCATTTAAGGGATTTGATGCAGGTTGTGATATTTGGCAACCCTTCCACCCCTTGGAAACAGAGGGCAAAGAAAACGCTGGGATGTCGGGCACTGCAGCACATGCAGGACAGTTCCATGGGCTCTCCTGGGAGGAGAGAGCTCTGCTAAGAGGATGAAGAATTTCAGCATGTCACAGTATACTGCAAAATTTTGACATTCATTCACTTCTGTATAATACAAAATAAACTCTTTTTGCTTGAAAATTTTTGTTAGTTTTTAAAAAATATGTATATAATCCACTTCTCTAAGGGCCTTCTCTTTGGAAGATTAAAACCAGTGATGATGGCTCCATGAAAACTTCCAAAAAGACTTGATAGAATGTATCAACATTCATCCACATCAGAAACATCAGCAAATGAAAATGCTCAAAGGCAGTTGCTGTTAAACAGACCATAATAAATGAGATGATTTTGTTACAGAGCTTCTAAACAGTGCTTTTAGATCTGCATAACAAAACCCTTTTGTCTCTGTTTCCTGTCTCCCAGCTGCTCCCCAGCAAACATGCAGACTTTGGGTTAAAGAGGATGTTTCTAATTGCTCCTGATAGTGTTGGGGCATCAAGGTGACTTCTTTCCTTCTGCTGTCTCCTCACATCCGTTCTAGGTTCTGCCAGCCAAACGGTGCCTTTATTTCCAGCCTGCCTTCATGCCGTCTTCAGACCATGTTCTTGCTGACATGGAGCAGCTGCAGCGAGGTTGCACGTGTACAACTGACTCGAATCCAGTGAGTGATGGTGTTGACGCAGAGAGGAAGTTCCAGCTGTGCGCTGGCTCCAGAGGACTAACGGGATTCAAAAGCAGCAAAATTCTCCTTCTGCCACTACCGTTAGTATCACAAGATAGGACTGGAGGGAATGCGTTGAGTCCAGTGACCTGCTACCGCAGGCAATCGTATTAGGTAATGCCCAACAGAATGATCAGTCCCACTGCAAAATCAAGCTGTCTAGCTAGCATCCAAACCTGTGAATCTCCGCAGGACTGGATCTGCTGCATAAGCACAGGAAGGAGATGCAGCCTCCACAGGCAGAATTCCCTCTGGGAGCAGTTGCTTCTCGCATCCTGAGTGCAATCGGGTCACGCTAAGAGCTTAACAAACAATGTCAGCTCTATTCACCTGACCTTTGTTTTTAAATATTATTATTAAACTTCTGTTAAAAAGTATTATTATGGCTCCTGTGATAAGATAACCTCAGCAACAGCAGACCCATCCATGACATATTGGATGCTACTTAGAAACTGAGTGCTAGGATTTCTGAGGCTGTTGAGCTGGAGAAGGCTGAGAGGGGATCTGATCAATGCTGATCAAGAGCTAATGGACAGGGGGCAAGAGGATGGGGCCAGACTCTTGTCAGTGGTGCCCAGTGAAAGGACAAGGGGCAATGGACACAAACTGGGACCCAGGAGGTTCCACCTGAACAGGAGGAGAAACTTGTTTGCTGTGAGGGTGCCAGAGCCTGGCCCAGGCTGCCCAGAGAGGTTGTGGAGTCTCCTTCTCTGGAGAGATTCCAAACTCACCTGGATGTGATCCTGGGCACCCTGCTCTGGGTGACCCTGCTGGAACAGGGGGGTTGGATGAGACAATCTCCAGAGGTCCCTTCCAACCACCACCATGCTGGGATTTTGTGATTTCCATTGAAAAAGAAATCATGCGTCTGCAATCATGTTGCTATTTGTCAACCTACATGTAAATAATACATTCGAAAGAGGAAGGAGATGCTGGGTAGGTCTTTGCTACCTATGAATAAAATCCAAATCTGCTATTGAGTACTAGGTACACAAAACAATCTGGCACATCGCAGAGCACATGAGAGGTCTCTGGAAATTTTTGGAGATGGATTTTGGATCAGGGCCTAGGTAAGAAGTAGATAAAAGGCCTTGGGAGAATTTCCAGAAGGGTTAGATACACTGGCTCCATGTTCTTCTGCAGGAGATGCTTCATTTGAGCAATTTGCCCCCATATTACGAGCCTTGTTTTAAGAACAACAGCATATCCTAGAGGATATGTTGCCCCCTAAACTGAGAAACAGATCAGTAATGAACATTGCTCCAATTCAAATGCTTTACATAAAATTTTCCTGTGAAAAATAGTTCTGCCCCCCCGCAGCCGTCACTGTAGCCCTCACAAGCCAGATTTTCAAACTAACCCAGCCCCTGCTCATTGCCACTTTTCAAAGGTAGCCTTTTATCTCCACTTTCAAAACCTGCTTGTTTTTTCCCCACTAACAACACCCCAATAGTCTGTAATTTTTAAACTCATTAGTCACTAGCTCTTCAAGGAAACTAAATCAATGCTCAGCAGCTGCATCCAAAACCAAAAGAAAATTCACATGAAACAATCTCTTTTCATTACCTTGCACATGTCTATGTTACTTCCCAAGGCAGACATTCGGATTTTTTAAAATGTTTTTTTCTATTTCAGATGATCAACTAAGCATTTTTGTATTTAGCTGTATGATTAAAAGCTGTATTGTAAAGTGCTTCCCCACCAACTCTGATAGTCACCACATCCTTCTTACCAGCGGGCTGGAAATATTTAAGAATCAAATGCTTGCACTCCATGGCTTTGCCATCATGCAGAAGGTATTAAATGTTCCTGAGTGATGGTTATATTAGAGCACTGTCTTGGCGTGTTCCTATGTTCTTCTGGAAGTCTCTATTAAGAATTTCTATGAGAGAGTGCTATAAACTCTCCCAATTTAGCCTAAGAGCAGTATTGATTAGAAAGGCTTGTTTTCTGTAAAAGTTAATTGGTTAAATGTCTTCATGAAAACAATCAAATAATGATTTATTCTTTTTTCCCTTGGAAAAAAAATTAAAATCTAACACCTCTGAAATGCTCAGCCTTCAGCTTCCTGGCTTTTGTAATATCTTTACACTCATCTCAGGGTATTTCAGCTTGGGGAAAAAAAAAAATGTCTAACGCTATAAAAGAGCAGAAACATTTGTAGCTAACAAAAATGCACAACAGCCCCAAATTTAAAAAGCTTCCTTATTGTCTGACATTAGAAATGACAGTAACTCCATTTTCTTTCTTTGCAGGTCATTTTTACAGACTCTTGAACACACGCTCCCAGAACAGAGACTCAGCTGCATGTGTAACGCAATATAAGGGAGCAGGGCTCCCTTGCAAGCATATATTCTGTGGCAGCACAATGAATGTTTCCGAGGTTTAAGGCTAGGGAAAGCAAACCAGGTACACATACCCGGGTGTGGTACGCTCCTTAGATGTGCCCCACCTGGAATGACCTTGGGGGAGAGAGAGAGGACACCTGTTTTGCTGTTCGAGAGTCAGCCTTGCAAACGAGCAGCTACACAGATTCCTGGGAGGTCTATATCGCCCACAGCCTCCAAAGTCTGGGTTCAGAGAAACCAGGTCTGCTGCTTTTATGGCATGTGATAAAAGAAACCCTTAGAGTGACAGCTTCCTTTATGTCTGATACTGTAGGATCAGTTGTTCTATATAGCTCACTTCTAACAACAACTAAGAAATCCTGGATGGGAATTTGGGGGGTTTTCAGGAATGGATGATTCACTAATTAACAGATTTCCCTACTCTAAAACTAAGCATAGCCACAGATCTGCCAGTTTCTTAACAAACCTGTTTCACTTCAGAAGAAAGGAGGCTTAAGACAACGTCTGGGTCTAGGTCTACATGTTTCATCCCAACCACCGTGAATTTTTCTAGGTGTAGCTTATGGAGGATCCTTGCAAGACTATGGCTCCAGGCACCAGGTTTGATCAGCAGCACCGTGCACAAAATCTGGGCTCCTGTAACAAAGCACACCAGTGAAACTCAAAGCTGCTCCTCAAAACAGAGGTAACACACACAGCAGTTTGTTTACTAGCCTGGACAGACATCTGTAGAAGACAGTTGTCTAGAAGCCGACAGGAAGATGATAAAAACTTAAACAAAACAAGTCCATTAAAAAAATGGTGCATACAGGATTTGTTTTTTGTGTTTTGGTTTGGTTGGTTTGGTTTTTAGTTTAAAAATATATCTAAAACAATCTAGGCTTGTAGATTATTTTTTTTTTCAAGAAATCTGCTCTGACTTTAAAGTTTGTGGCAGGTCTGTAGGATCAGGCTCAAGCCTTTATATGTAAATATTTTAAGAGGGATAAAACATTCCTTTTTACATTTTTCATGTCAACTGTAGCAATTATGTGATATAATCCCTAAGGCAACTAGGAAATTCTTATTCCTTGTAGTTTATCTCGCAGTGTTCTGTATCTCTCTGTCAGAGCTTTGTTTCAAAGAGGCACTAATAAGTATGACAGGTCCCAATTAATGCTATAAACCTACTATGGGCAGAATTGTGTTTATGAAAATTGAAATTTCAGCAAAATCCTTTTTTGCTTCTGCCAAAGTCCTCCCAGCAGAGCTGCCAGCCAGGTGCAGCCCTTGATGAGCTATGAGAAACAGAAAACAGAACAGACCGAGATGATTTTGCTGGCTGAGGGTACAAAATGTATGGAAAGGCAGAAAATACAAACATTTCCTTTTTAAATGTCACCATTCTCCAATGAGTAGTTTCGCTAATCAAAAGTAGCTTATTACTAGGAATATGGTTAATATTTTATCTTAATAACATCCTTTGAAGTTTTATCGGCAAATGTAGTGCCAGAACCAGTCAGCTAGGACCCATCAGCTGCTGGTGCCTAGCCACGTCAGTTGGCATGAAGCATGAGGTGACAGTATTACAGGCTGCTCAAACCGAGCCATCGTTAGCTGTTTGGGCACATAAAACATCATTTTCCGTTTCCTATATGCCCCACTACTAATTATACAGATGTCGATGCAACGAAGCATCAACAATGCTACTTATAATTTAATGCACACTGTTATTTTCAAATGGCAAGAAGCATGTTGCTGATGCACGGCAGAAATACAGGCTCAGAAACAAAATGCGAGATTACTGACACTGCCTATACTTGATATGGAAACTTAACCCTTATCGTGCAGCGAGCCCTCCTATTGAAGATCTGCTATTTTCTTCACATCATTCTTGAGCAGAAAGGTTTAAATGCCATAGCAACAGCCTGTGAGTGCGGAAGGAAGCAGCTCAGATCCACTCAGCTGCTTGCACGCAGAATGGCAATCTTGCCTACACTGTTACATAAGCGTTCATTGTCCTCAAGATGTTTTACTTGCCATCTGCTATGTTTCTGAGCAAACATTCTCATTCTTGTGGTATGCAAATTTCTACTTGGTGCATATTTATGTATTTTAGACACTTCAGAAGTGATCTCTTATGTTGCTTTGCCATGGTGGTCTGGTCAAAGACAAGTGTTGAAAACAGGCAGCACACCTTGCTACTTAGGAATGGTTTTCTTTCCTCGGTGATTGTAAGTGACAACCATGAGAGAAAATATCACTGGCTATCAATGGAGCAGTCGCTACTGATGATGAATCACTGGAGGTGCCTGTTCTGCAGCCCTCAAACATGCCTGGCTGTTTAATGGCCTTTCCAGTTTTGCCCCAGTTGCTTTGGTCTTTGCTATGTTTTCTGCTTTGTAATATTTTTAGATCCCTTTCTCATGGCCAATGATTTTTTCCCCAAAAAATTATGACATAGGTTTAGATTTCATAGTGTAACTGTGAAAAAAAGTTTATTTTATATACTATTTATATACAATACTTCAGATATGCATGTGGCTTAAAGTAGGCGTAAACTCTAGAGAAGCAAACATCAGATTTCCTGGCACGCTTAGAAAAGAGAGTGTATATCACTACCTGTATTCAAGCCTAAGGAAAAAGCTGGTATAGTCCTTTTCCTTAGTTTTGGCTGGTACATTTAGACAAGTTAGTTCCACCAAGTCCTTCTGAAACCACATTTTCCTATCCACTCTCCTCTCACCTTGTTGCAAGTAGGCAAGCAGTGATTCTGCAGGGCATCTCTGGTGCTCTCCCGCTACAGGAGAAAAGCAGATAGGTTTGAGTAAGTGCTATATGTGTTCTGGGACAATAACTTGGCCTGTTGTCATCATCTCTACATAATGCAGCCAACATTGCTATAACACTTACTTCTGTGTATTTCAGAGAACGGCTAACGGAGGTTTTAAGCTACCTTTGTATTTCACAGTCAACTTAGAAGCTGCCTTGTTTTAGTGTCAGTCCCAGAAGCTCAGGTGTTTTGTTTGATGGTCTCTCCTGTGCCCTTTGAAGCAAGGAAGGGCTGGGTATTCTTACTACACTCCCATTGAGCCCAGATCCATTGTTCACTCCTTTCCTCAGCTCTGCTGAGAAAACCTCACTGACATTCCCCAAAGAGCCAGGAGTGGTCGCTTCAGTGATTCTTTGTAAGAGCAGAGCAGTATAAAAGGAAGCTGGTGAGTCAGAACTTATGACAAAAGCCTATATAAAAATGTTTCCTTCAGCTTAATGTAAAACCTGCAGTGACCTGAAGAGGTGAGGAAAATCTAAAGCACTCCAAGGAAAGTGTGAGTCAAAAAGTTATCTAGGACTGGGGCGCATCAACAAGCTTGCATCCGATTGATAAAGGACTTCCTTTGCCAGTCAGTGGCAACTTTAACCAGAGTGATGTGCAAGGTAGGTAATAGAAAAACTAAAATCTGTGCATCAAAACAAAATTGACACTCTTTTGTATTTATCACTGTCTGAAATGAATGTATTTCTCTTTCCCAGGGCATTGTATCTAGAAAGTATCTAGCCAAAGGGTTCTTTTTGTTTAATGAGACCTCTTTCTCTTTCCACATGACTGTCATTCATTTTGCTGGAATAACAAGAGTACATATAGAAGGTGGAACCAGCTCTGAGGTCCTGGCCTCGTAACTTTTAATTCACATCTTCACAGTACCATATTTTTTCTTTAGTATTTGAAAGAGCTTCTGGGATCTGTGAATTCCATGGTGACTTGGGTGACACTGGAATGTAGATGACAGAGCCGGTTTGAGATTTAGGAAATGTGCATCCTTCTCTGATTTCTGTCACTCACTTGTCAGGCAATGGTGACCAACACTTTTCACCAGTCTAGGCTTCAATTACCCCTCTATAAAACATAACAAATCTCATCTTCTTGAGATCTACATCTGAAAAGGGCTACTAAAGAGCTGGCATTAATTACTCTGCATTCCTATATTCCACACCAGCACTGATAGGTCATCCAAGCATGCACAGAAGAACTGTGTAGACTGGCAATACTACCGCCTTCCCCCAGTACTAAGTGGACCCATGTGGACTTTTCTTCCTAATTGCCTGGGATGACGATGTCTAACCAAAGGTTTACTAATCCCATTTTATTGACTTTGACAGAGGACATAAAGTTATCGTTTTCTTCAATCTATTTTAAGAGTATAAGATTATTTGTTTTTATCTGAGAGGCAACTGATGCATAGCTCCGGTCTTACCTTCAGCCCAGAACTTCTTGCCAGGTGGTGGCAGGTATTTCATAGCAGGGCGGTGTTCTTCATCTGTGAAAGGAAGGAGATATATTTTTATGGATTCACAGATGGGGGACCTTCACTGTTTGGGGGGGTGTGACAAAGGGGATCTTATCAATGTTTATAAATATCTAAAGGGTAGGGGCAAGAGAATAGGGCCAGACTCTTGTCAGTGGTGCCCAGTGAAAGGACAAGGGGCAACAGGCACAAACAGGAACCCAGGAGGTTCCATCTGAACAGGAGGAAAAACTTGTTTGCTGTGAGGGTGCCAGAGCCTGTCCCAGGCTGCCCAGAGAGGTCGTGGAGTCTCCTTCTCTGGAGAGATTCCAAACGTGCCTCGACATGATCCTGAACAACCTGCTCTGGGTGACCCTGCTGGAGAAGGGGGGTTGGATGAGATGTTCTCTAGAGGTCACTTCCAACCCCTATCATGCTGGGATTCTGTGATTTTATTTAGCAGGGGAAATGTCAGATCTTTATCAGCTGCAAAATATTGAAGAGCTGTTCTCTAGGACAAAGATCTCTCCATTCCTCCCACAACAACAAAAACAGAAGGAAAAAATGTAAAGGCCTTATAAAAGAGATAGTGAAGAATGCTGAAGTCATGCTTCAGCTCTGCTCGTTTGTTCTTGACAATGGCTTTAGTGGGAAAGGCTGGCACTATGATTACAGCCTTCCTCAAGTGATCTCACAGGTCTGCTTTCCTCTTATCCTGTCTTTTGGTCTCAAGATAACTTTAATGAAGGGCAGCAATGCATGAGTTCTTAGTTTTATTCACTAACTTGGGATGTCTGATGCCTTCTGTTTTAAAGGTCTCCTCTTCTTGCTCTCCAACCTCACATAAAATACCCACATAGTTCACTGCCAAGTCTAACTTTTTGTAAGACTAAAATGAGTATCTTTCTCCTGACACCATCACATTTTCTTTTTTTCTATTCAGCAAAGCCAATTTGTTACTCCACACTACATAAGCACTGTGTGTTTGACACAAGCATCTAGGTTTGTGTTGACAACAAAGGACTTTTATTCCCCATGAAAAGATAGGGGAAGAGCTATAAATTACAAAGCATGAACGCACTTATGGAACTGCGTCTCTCCTCCTCAGCTGATACCAGCCTTGATTTATCTCTGTGCCTGAATAACCATCAGAACTCGTCAGGCTCAGAACTGTTTATCTTTAGGTGCCAGGAGTCAGGCTTCCCCAAGAATGGAGGTGACACGTCAATATATTTCACATTAGAGGAAAACAGCAGGAGTTCATTCTGTGCTGCTCCAAAGCATCCAGTATCAGTAGCAGCCCACTCTGCACAGTGATTTAGTTCAAAGAGGCGTGGCCATATATTTCTTACTACAGGAGGAAACCAGAAGGTATTCTACACTGAAAGATCAATGCTAGCATATATCATTGCAGCCTGAGAAGCTTTTGACCATAAAGGTCTCTGTTCCTCATGAACTCTTCATTCTTTTCTAGGATAAAAAGGAATTCTCAAGAAGTCTGCTTTCTTTGGCTCTTGCAGATGGGTAGTACCTTGTCTTGCTGAGTAGAGGGACAAGGTTGGGGCACCCAGCCTTAAGCAATTTAGACACTGCAATTAGGCATCCACATTTAGGTGGGATATATCTTGGCATTGGTTTCCCAGTTCTATTTTATATAAAGAAAATGTATAGTATTATTTACTAGTCCTGCCAACTGCTGTAATATCTATTTAGTATTTACAGAGTACCTTAAGATATTCAGAAAAGGCACCAAGCCATGAACAGCCATTAAATTAATAGGCCTACTTGTAGATGACCTCAGCTGGCTCCTGCTGATTTAATATCCCTCATCATTATTCAGCCAAGCACAGAATTTAACCCCAAATTATTAAGCTTTTCCATGCCTGAGAAAAATCCATGGCAACGGATTCCTTTTGCCCAAGTTCAAGAAATTCCCCAACATCTTATACCTGAGGGCATTATAAACAGTGAAATCAAGTCTCACCAGTTACAAAATCTGTCTCTGTGAAGAAGAGGATGGCTTTTCTGAACGTCACCTCCGGGGTCAGGGCCATTACTGTCTGTAGAAGACTGCCATTTTTGCTTAGCTTCTCCCTATATGGCGTTAATCTCTTCAAAGCATCAGCAAGAACGGCGAAGGCATTGATCCGCCGCAATGCACACACAAGGACTGGGTTTGACATTAGTACATCAAGGTTTCTTCGCCAGGAAATGTCTCCAACCTCAAAAAGGGGTTATTTCTCTGGCCTGACGTCGAGTGAGATGGGGCAACCACTTGAGACCTAGGAGCTCAAATCCTGAATCGGGTACTTCTGCAAGCCAAGAGAAATCTGTTTAGCATCAGTTGACAGCATGTGTTTCATGGAAGCTATATTTTCCTTTGGAGACAAGTGTTTTAAAATCACATTGATTTTTTTTTACTAGACAACAAGTTTCAAAGCTGCTTTGATATCATCCCCTGTTGCATCCAAAATGGACTGTACTGCAGATATAGAAATATACTGGGAAAAGCCATGAGATACAAATTCTAGGAAATGACATTACAGTGAAATCAAAAAATGGGCTATCTGGAAAATCAAAAGGGAGCTCCCAAGAATATGTGCAATGATTTGATTAGAGAACACAGCTAATTGAGAAGAGTTGAAACACTGAGAATACACTGATAACAATGGGGTTTGACACAGTATAATCCATTATTATAGATCCTTTACCACCTCTCATAACAACCCATTTTAAGCTATATTTGTTATAGTAATAAGCTACAATTTAACACTGACTTGTCTCTAAAGTAGTTTAAATGTTGTTGTGTTTGTAAAGTTGTCTCACTTCAATGTAGCAAGATGTTTCAGGGGCTCAATCCAGGCGCATGTGTTGTTGGGAGTTTCTGTTGAACAGAACCTCCTCCTCACCTACCATGATACAGAACTTACTCTGTGACTTCTGGATTTCTCTGCTGTGTCCCAGTTACAGAGCTGCTCTGTCTCCCAGTACTTGGGGAGAGACATGATGCTCTGGATTACCTAAAAGGCTAGGAAGCCTAAACACATCTTTGAACTAATTTGACACTCCAGAGAGTCACCATAAATTTTCAGTTCTTTTTGCAGGTAAGCAGAGAAACCTGTCCTCCTCCCCAAGCCCCTTTCACCACATTTTTCATAGTGTTCCTGCTATGATAAAAATTAGCTAGACTGGATAAACTTTCCTGTCCAGCTTCTACAGCCCTCCCCAAGAGCTAGTATCACCTGCACTCCAAAATTCACTATTGTGCCCAGGAAGAAGGATCTGTTGAAGGAGTTCTCCAGCACTCTTCATAGCATCCATTCCAACCACCGTCAGCATGACAACTTGCTCCATTTCAGGATCAGAAGCATATGTTTGATTGCAGAAAAGATGCAGAGGAATGCTATGGGGGTCTGGCACTGTGTTGAGGTTTCCTCCTACCCAGGGAGAACATCAAAACAAAGCCAGCTAGCCCACAAAAACAAATGTCAAGTCTTTTTCAGTGTGAAGGACTTGACTAATCTCAAGTGAGCAGAAAAAGGCCAGTGCCTCACTGCAACACTGCTTGTCATGCTGCAGCTCAGCAGGGCCAGAAAAAGCATCACGCATGAGGAGCAGTATTACAGCAAATCCTCACTAATTAGTCACACTTCTTAATTGGAATTACTTTGTGCCATATAAAGCAAATATATTCAATGGTAATTTTGATATTCTTATTCACACCATTAAGCAGAGTCGATAGATCTATACCACAATGATTTAATGCATCAATTTCAGATTGATACCTAATGACTGACTGCACATTAAATTGATACTTTATTTTGCTTTCTAGGAGATTACACAATACAGGGCTAAACTGGGGACTGTTACAATACCATGCATATACCCATAGTGCTATTGGAACAACATAGCCAGCAGAATCCCTGGCCCATCAGAAATCTGTGCTTGATTCCGTACTGTTTTGCTGCCTGATTATCTAAGCAATGGTATAGATTAAAATTTATTTACTTGTTATTCCTACTTCTCAACGTTTCATAATGCTAGAAAACTATGAATGATATGCATTTGATTACTATTTTTCCTTACAATTTAGTGTGAATTTGGTTTTGGATAGCAATATACTTCAATTAAAAATCCTGATATCCAAAATTGAAAATAATTTAATTAAATAAAACTATATTAACTTACTGAATCCATAACACTACCTGTAGTTAGTGAATTAAACATCTGATTATCATGACCTCCAAGAGTATAGGTTGAAGACCCTCCCACCATGACCTCCAAGTATATAGGTTGAAGACCCTCCTACTCATTTGAGTCATAGATTTATAACAGAAATTGCATTAACTTGCTTTTTCAAGTCCCATCAATTTCCCAGCTGTGAATAAATGAGTAACTGAAGTGAATTCAACTGTATAAACTGAAATTCAGAACATCTGAGTAAAATAAAATGAAAAAGTGCCTGCATCTACAGAAGAACTATGGCTGCCAACATTTATCACTTTAGCTAATTCTAGTTTGACACACTTAACCGTCAATTTATCTCACTTTAGTATTTTGACTTCTTTTGAAACTGTGGCACTAAATATGTACTGATTGGATATTAATCTTTTAATTCTGGGAGGTTTAAGGCTTAAATGGTTGTTAGCATGTCACATTTAAATAATTTATTTTTCCACACATTTGATTTACTTTACAAAGGCATTTCTATTTTGCTTTTATATTAATTCTTCCATTCATTACCCAGCAACAGAAGACATCCAATAAGAATTACTGTGATTGACGGACAGCAGAACACGAAACAAGTTATTACAGACAACAAACATATTCCTAACGCTCTTACTCAGGAGAATCCCCATCTTATACAAGGCTGAACAATGGATTTCCTGTAGCTTTGCCCTACCCAGTGCCTGCAGCAAGGTGTCAGTGTAAGGAGCCGTGTGGAAGTAGACAGTGGGGTTCAGCCCAGCAGCGGTGGGCAGGCTGCTCTGCCCATTGCCGAGGAGGCCTTGCTTTGCCAGCTCATCCATCAGTCCTGTGCACAGAACAAGAGAAAATGTGAAGAATACAGAGCTCTGTGATGCAGTCCGATAGGAAAACAGGCATCTTATCAAATGTTCTGATTCATCTGACCACAGTTCTGTTACAGAGACATTAATGTGGGTCATGCTGAGCTTACCTAAGAGACATGAAATATAACTTAATCATCCCTTCTCCCCCAAATCATATTCACTTACAGTGGGATAAGTAGCTCTTGAAAATTGAGGCTTGGCCACAGCTTTCTCTGGAGACACCTCTGCTTTGTGACCAGTACCCAAGTTGTTTCCATTACCTTCTAACTCCTGTGAATTGAAATGTGCAACAAAGGCACAGAAGATGCCATACAGCTCTTAAATTATACATGTGTCTGAAATCAGCTGGTGTCCACAAGCAAGAGAAGTCACAAATCTTGATCCCAGAACTTGAGTGGAGGCCCTCAAGGTGTCCTGCACCTCAGGGTGCCAGGCCAGCATCCTGCATCCTCCACAGCACCATGTGGCCACAGAGGCATTGCTAGGATTGCAGACCTGAACAGAAATGTCATGTCTGCTCATCTGACTCCCATGCTGGGAAATATCCCATTCCGCACCACTTTTACAAACACTAAGCGCTTGAAACTAGCAACCTCTCAGCTCCCACTCTTCCTCCAAAAGGCTGGGCTATGCACAGGCAGTGCATTAAGGTACCAGCATACAGTGCACTTCCACAACAACTAGCTCAATCTTCTGTAATAACACTTCAGATCACAGTTTTAAAGGCTTGATATTTTTTAAATTACTCCATATACCTTTGATTGATTTCTACCATAAGAGCCTATCAAATATTTACTGTAGTGTAGCATCAGAAAAGGATTATTAGTGCTAGAGGCTGATGGCAAACCTCAGATGTCAAATGTAGCACTAATGAGAGATTTGAGCTTGTACCACTGATAATCACCTACCTGTTTTTCAAAATTCAGGTGGTGTGAGGAACCAAAAAATGTGTCACCACTGCCAGAGCAGCATTACCCGCTGTTTATTCACACTCTATACATGGCAAAAAGTAAGGCTTGGACAAAAACTTACAGTGTTTGATCCTCAGGACAGAGACCCATTACCTGAAGACACCTG
This sequence comes from Brachypteracias leptosomus, assembly GCA_013401335.1. Classification (NCBI taxonomy): domain Eukaryota; kingdom Metazoa; phylum Chordata; class Aves; order Coraciiformes; family Brachypteraciidae; genus Brachypteracias; species Brachypteracias leptosomus. The sequence goes on from VYZX01003466.1 coordinate 232,646, forward strand.
TATCTACCTGCTCTACTTCAGGAATGATTGTTGAATTTTTCCTTGCATTGAAAACCGAATAGCGTTGAAGATCTTGAAGGGGTAACTGCTTTTCAGAGGTATTGATTAAAAGTGCAAAACATCTCAGTGTGATATTTACCCTATTCAAATCCTAAAAACCAAACCATTGTTTATATAGCAGGAGTGTCAGCTTCCACTCTCCTGGACTCTTGAATATCTCTGGATCAGTTTTGAAGCAACAAGAGAACACATGGGAAGAGGCATTCGCAAAATCTGTCTACAAACCAAGGGAAAAAAAAAATCCCAAAACACCACCTCAAGTTTTCCCTCCTTGTAGAAAACTTTTTCTTTTACTTTTCTTGTATATCGCTTGTTCCAGTGCCCACCTACATATTTCTAGTGGGAATTTCCCCGTGCAAAACATGAATGCTGTAAACATCATCTGTGGCACTCTGCAAGAAAAGCAGCAGAAACAATTTCTTTAATGAGCACCTTTCCTTGCATCTACAGGCAGCAGGTGACATGGTGCAGCAATTAGCCTGCCATGATTAATCCACTGTGTTTGGACATGTTTTCAGAACATTCTGTGATAGTCTTGAGAGAAAAAGCAGAGGACTTTTTGAATTGTCCTTTTTTTTTTTTCCAAATGTCTAAATGTTCTTTTCTATTGTGGATAGATCAAAGGAAGCTATTGGGCAGTGGATGAACATCTCTATTTCAAGCTATTTGTGGTGGTGTTAATGGAGGGGTCAGCAACTGTAATCCTCTTCTCTCAGCAGTGGTGTCTGAAGGGGAGATTGTAGGAAAACAGATGCAAGAATGGACTCTCCTGCTGTAGGCAACATGCCCACTGCCAGAGAAGGAAGAAGCAGCCAGGGCAGGTTCTTTGGTCCCTACTGACCACTGCTGTTGCCTGTGATCTTTTCCACTTGAGACCAATGTCAGCTTATTCTTAAGAAAATCAAATAACATTTTTCCTGAACCACAGCATCAGAACAGAGTCTGACTCAAGTAAGAAAATTTGGGGCAGCAACTTGCCTATTTTTCGGCAGTCCCTAAGTATAAAATGAGTTACAGTTCAGGTGCTTGGAAGTCATAAGTAGGCAGAACTCAGGGCTGAGGCTGATAGGATCAGGTGCTATCCTCAGTCTTGGTGGCACATACTTATTTTTGCTACCCTGCCTCTCTGTGCAATGAGAATTCCTAAGAGGAGGTTATCAAGATGATGAAGCTAGGCCCATTATGGTGCTGCACAAGGGGAAGGCAAGAAACAAGGCTCACAAATTCAAGCAGAGGAGGTTCTAACTTGATATAAAAGAAAAGCAGTTTCCCATAAGGATGGTCAAGCATTGGAAGAAAGGCCTGAAAGGCAGAAGAATCTCTGTCCTTGCAGATTTTCAAGATCTGATTGAAAAAAAGCCCTGAGCATCCTGCTCTGAATTCACTGCTGATGTTGTATGGAGCAGGATGTTGCATGAGATATCTTTGGAGGTCCCTTCCAACACAAATTACAATTCTAAGTTCGAGAGGACTCTGGTGCTAAAGATCAAACAACTGACAAAAATCAATCTGCTCTGTTGGATCAGTAGTGACTGATTTACACATTGGTCTGGAGATACATACAGCAAAACTGATTTTCTCAATAAATACTCTCTGCAACGTAGCAGCTGTGGTTAGACTGTTAACGTTTAGCTCACAGGCCCCGAAATGCAAACCTTCTTTCCCAAGGTCATTGAATGGTGAAAGCCTTACCTTTTAGCAACGCAGCAGTATGATGACTAGCATTCTCCTTTCTCAGCAACAAAATGAGACAGTGCCCTCGCAGTTCTCCTCTTGCAGAACTCTTGGGTGAACTTGAAATCTTGCTAGGGCAAAATACAGCAATCTGAAATAACCAGGGCCAGATTAGACTACTAAATCCAGATCTATTCGCTCAAGCTCAAGCAAAGAGTTAAGTTACGATAGCATAACAGGATACAGTTCACCAGCTGAGCCACAGTAACTTCCAATAACTGGGTGTTCTTGCATCACCTGTTCATGACATAGAGAAACTTGATTTAAACCTCAGGGAAGAGGTTTAACATAAAAACATTCTGCCATGCAACTGTGCTGGACTACTCCACAACGGTTATAACTTGGCTGGTATGTGGTACCAAACTAAGTCACTCCTGCAAAAATGATCTCCAGTTCCAAATGAAGGGATGATTTTTCAGAAACATTTAGCTCCAAACAGCATGTTGAAGAAATAGCTGCTGTTAATGTCTTAAGTGGCCATTTAGGAGCATGCTCCAAATATTAGGCTATTTGGGCTATTTTGTTTATTCTACAAAAAATTACAGGCAGGGAAAGTGTTACAACTCAGGCTTGATCACAGAACAAGCAGAAAAGAGGGGCTTTGTACACAGTTTAATTTGCAAAATGATGCGTTTCCTGATTGACAGAGTAAACAACCCTAAGCATGACAATTTAAATGGAGGGGTTCGGCTGTAAGAGAAAGTCTCATATGATTCCTAGGTGATTTATCGCAAAAGAAGTGCAGAACTGGACTTCTTGCATATGTTAAGTTTGACTGAAATCTTGCATTTATGATTATTGCTGTTTCCTTAGGCTGACTTGTCAAAATGCCAACTGCACTCTAACTCACATCTATTGCCGTGTTAGAGCTTCAAAGAAAAAGAAAAAAAAGTTGTCATTTTTGACAATAGGAAAGCTCTTTTTGCAACCCATCTGGAATGCATTAAACCAGGGAACTTCATGCTGACAGGCCATAAGCAGTCCCAGAGGGACTGAAAAGTACATAATCAAACATCAGCCTATTAGATTAAGACTGTTCTCCAGAATACATGTTTGCAGATCAGGAATTGTTATTTTGGTTTATGGGGCTACTGCCTGCTCTTGGCTTATTTTGAGATCAGTGGTAAAATTCATGTTTGTCTTAGCAGGAGGAGGCCTGATTGTGAATTTACACTTCTGTTCTCAGTGAGAGGCTGAGGCCTGGTGAGATTTTCCTACTGAAGAAATCAACACAGAAAGCAACCAGAGTACCACTCACAGGAATACTGAGAGCACGAGTGCTGACTAGCTAGTAAAAAGAGAACAAGTGTCCTTGAGAACACTCACTGGAGGACTGTTGGCTCACCCATCCATATGCTCACAATGTAATTAGTTGCAGAGCAACTGGTAACCCAAGGAACACAACAGAGCTGGCATTCTGTTCTGTCCAGTACCTGACTCGTTGTCATGTTCAGCACAACGGCTTGCTTGGGTGAAAGCTGCAGCTGTCTGATTCCTTGCAGAAGAAACCCCCGAAGAGTACAGACTGCAATCACGTTACCGTATCCATGAGGAGACACCACAGGCGACACTATCAAAATGATGTCCCCTAGATCAAAAAGAGGGTAAGGAAAGCAGCATACTATTTCCATGGAAGCTGTGGTATTAATGTGAGGCAACTCACGGTGACTAGTTCCAACCTGGAAGTGCATCCTAAATGGTGACACTGTACTTTATGGTTTATTTGCTCTATCCAGCTCGTAACGACTGCTATTGGAGGCCAACCTAGAATGGAAAACTTTATGGCATCATCAGTAATATCTTTATGAATCATCTACCTCAGATAGTCTGTCTCATCAGGGCTTTCTATGAGCTCTTCACCTATCTGTGAGGTATCTGTGCTCTCAGTTCACATGCTAGCTGTGTGTCACCCCTGCTAGGCTGTGTTTGAGCTGTTACCCTTACAACTAGCATGGGCTCCTGAATCTGTGGTCATGATCTCACCTCACTTTTTGGTTTGGTACCATCTGTAGCTTCACAGGTACCTCTCCTTGGTTATCATGGTAATGGTATTAGCCTGCTCTCTGCTACCTGTTTCTCATCCACTAAATCTGGCTGCTCTTGTTCGCTTTGTATCCCTCATCACAGTAGATAAGGTTGTAGAAGCAAGTGGAATATATGCTGGATATGCTGGCTTAGAACCTTAAGTTTTTAAACTCCTGTTTTCTAAGATGAACCCTGAGCTCACTGCCAACAGGGTAGCAACACGTGGTGTGAGCAAGCTCAGGACAAAGAGCCTACGAGACCTCCTGAGCAGTGCCTAAGCCTTGTCTTAGGTACTACAGGACAAACTCAAGACTTTTCCCTGAAGCCTCTGATCTATATGAGGCCTTTGCTTTGTTCTAATCTTATCTTAGGTCTCTGCTTTTAGCATTGCCTTCATTATTACACTGTCCTAGTCCTCATATAGTTTTTCTTTTCTGTACACAATGTACACTCAAATTTCCATAACCTTCCAAGAGTGAGCTCTGAAGACAAATCCTTAGTATCACTTCTACACAGGTTTCCTCTAGGCTGCCCTGTTAATTTCTCTTAGCTCTAACCAAGTGACATAACAGGGTTGGAAGTATTTTAGTCTCCATGTCTCAGCTACACTTGGTTTTGGGAGTAGGACTAACAGCCGTGAATGTTTCTTTTGGTTCTAGAATTATCTGTTCCCCCAAGAATCTGGCCAAGGCTCAGCCTGGTAGTTCAAGCAACAGCTACAAAACAAGGAGAAGCTGCTGTTTATTATTAAGGATGCGACAGGCAGAGGATTTCTTTGCCTAAAATTTCTATTTGGCTATATGGCTTTAATTTTGCAGGCTTTGAGCCAGACTGACGATAGTGCCACATGCATTATATGTGAACTGGCAAAAATTAGGGTAGCAGGTGGTAAGATTTTGGTTCCTTTCTAGTCGATAATACTTTTAAAAAACCATACACATACCTCAAATCAACAAACTAAGGAGTCAGTAGAACTTTGGTTATTGAGAAGGAGTGGATACACCTGGTGGGAGCTGCAGTACATTTGTTCTGCATGCTCAGCATGGTTATATCTTCCTGTTTCCAAAAGAAGCTGCTGGAGACCTGAGGGAATTAATCAGTGAATGTTTCCTTTTGTTAAAACCTCACAGGGTGTCTGCTCCCAGACCAGATTTTCAGCTTCTCCTCTGATAGTCATGATACAGTTTTCTATCTGAGGAGCAAAACTTGAGAGTGACTTCCTGAGACCAAATACAGATGGAACATAGTGTGGTGTAACTCAGCAGCCCACATCAAATGTGAATCATTAATAGCCATAAAAGGAAAGGGAGGCAGAAAAATGTGACTCATGCCATCAGCAGCAACCAGCTGCCATCAATACCAACCCCAAATAACAGAGAGCCAATGGCCGTCTGCCAAGCTACCTGAGTTAACACACTCAGTTATATGTAAGAGTGTATCTCAACAGAGATATTTTTTTCTTCCTCCCTTCTCCATTTTCTTTCTGTCATCCTCTGTCACTTTCTGCTCCTTTCATCTGTTTGGCTTATGCTTTCATTCTTTTCTCATTACCTTCTTTCCTTTAGCGATATTATTTTCTGTGCCTTCTTTCCAAGTCAGTACAATCCTGCTTTCATAGAATCATAGAATTGTTTACATTGGGAAAGACCTCTAAGATGATCAAGTCCAACCACTAAACCAGCACTGCCAGGTCACCATTAAATCTGGTCCCTGAGCACCACATCTACCTGGCTTTGAAACCCCTCCAGGGATGAGAACTCCACCACTGCCCTGGGCAGCCTGCTTCCTTCTGCCATCTTCTCTCCAACAGCTGCTGAGCTTTCACCCCACTCAGGTGTTTTTTTCCTGTGAAATTATCTTCAATTGTGGGAGTAGAAACTGGACAGCAATGCTCAATGCATTAGCTAAAAATCACTTGTGCCCAAGACCTGCTGCGCCAGGCCCCATACAGAAGATTATCAGCATATTGGCCTTCTACAGTAGACACCCCTATACCACCCAGATCCTTCTGTGCCAGTTTTAAGGCCTCAAGACTTGGCAGGGTTCCCTTGAACAGTTAGTTGGCTGCTAGCTGGGTATGAACTCGGAAGCTAGAGGACCACTGCAAAGGGAAAGGGGGGAATTGGGCCGAGGCAGGTGACAGTCAGTTAGTATTAGCCACATGAAGTGCTTTCCTTTCTGATTGTGTGTTCAGTCCTGCCCTGAAGGAAGTCTCAACCATTTCCAACTCAGAATGATTACATTCAACTCTTCACCAGTAGAGGTAGATGATCTCTAATCAGATAAAGATGCTGTTTAAGGACACCGTTAGGGCTTCACATGACTGTTTCTTTGAAGAACAGGCTCCTATGTGCAGATATTCCCTGTGGGGTGATTTTTAGTTTGTTCTTTCTTTTTTTTTTTTACCTTTCAGTGAAATCTAAGCAGCCTACAGGATTCAAGCAGCTACTCCTATGAGGAGGATGAAGTGATAACACTCCTCTGACAGTTCATTTCAGGCAACAGTGTTTCATTAGAAATTCATCATTCCTGGCTCTAGAACCAGCCAGGTTGCAGCACTGAGCAATCCAGGGAGGCAGAATTTCCTGAAACAGGTGGACTGGAGTAAGATAATATTGTCAGTGAAGGTGAACCATAAAACGTCAAGATCCATTCCCTAACACTGACCTTTGGTTGTTGAGACAAGCATTGCTGGAGGTCGAGACAGCATCATGTCCTGGAGATCAACCTTTTCTTCATCTGCTTCTGCCCCAGTTGATGAAGGACTCTGAGACCTAAAGAAAAAAAATAAGTATTGAAAGCTGTTATGCCAGGTTCTGGCTCAAACTTACTTTCTTCAGCAAACCCAGAGCCACAAAAGCTTCTCTGGTAAAGCTGCTTTACTGGAAAAGGCATTTCAATCCCTTGTCCGTGACAAGAGCTGCATCAAGGTCTCTCCAACTGAACATCTTTTTATATTACTCCCCTCGAGGCTCTCTGTGTTCAATTAAAAGTAGCTAATGCAAAGCAGCAAGCTTGACAAAGAAATCTCGGAATCAAGAAATATGTCAGGCTGCATTACCAGAGCTTTTCCTACCCACACATACATCATAGTTGCAATTTGTTTTTGATTCTTTAGCCCGAGTTTAACCAGCTTCAAAAGTTCATGTTGGGAAACAAGAACAACCAAGTCTGGCGGAGATGGTCACGCCAGTGAATCCTCTACAACATTCCCCAAAGGATCACATCATGGCACCGTGAACATAAGGTGTGGTTCCGAAAGCCAGGGGCTGACAGCAATTCAACTGCAGCCTGTGAAATGGTTTGGCTGGGCCTGTGAAGTGCAGGCTGCTTGGGGAATCCTGCCTCCTCCCCTGCCACTACTGAGCTGGCTGGAACACATCTTGCTTGTTCACTCCCAAGAGACCGTGGCATTTGCAAGTATAATCTGAAAACTGCAATCTGTGTTGCAGTTTGCGTTCTTGTCTCCCAGTAGACCAAATTACCAGCATTAGGAGAAAGGCAAGTGTGTTATGTAGAATGTAGCACTGCTCTGGACTGGCTAAGTTATACCAGTGGGGCAGAATTCATCATCTTTGTACAAGGAAAAAAGCATCCCTGAGGAAAACAGACAAAAAGAGAGAATGAAACTTTGCCAAATTGATTTTTTTCAAATCTTAAAAGGAAAAATGATGAAAGTCACTGTCAGTGGGCAAGCAGAACCAAACTCTGACACACAATCCCTCCAGATTAATTCTACCTGGGTGCACTTGGCCACTCTGCAGAGAGCACCAAGAGGCTGCAGGTTGCCTCATCTCTAGCCTGCTGCTGCTGACACAGTGGCTCACACTGGACTCAGCACCCAGGACCAGGAGAGTTCTTTAAAAACCTGCCCAGAACTCACAGGTGTTGGGCCCTGTCTGAGTCCTGCGTCTACAGAGAAGTTTCTCTACAGCATTGTTTATTCAGCTCAGCAATATTAAAAGGAGATGCCCAGGGCCTGAAAGCCCCAGTGTAGAGGCTGGCATCCCATGGGATATACAGGCCTGTGTGACAAACATGACAGCCAGGAGAGGGGAGCTGTAGTTTGATATTCTCCTGGCTCCCTGAGAAGCCCTAAGTCAAAGCTTTGGTTAAAGCACTGTAAAATAAATGCTTCAAGCCACAGATCCACCTATGCTTGGAACAACCAGAGGGTTGTCTTCAGAAGCCAAAAAAAGACCAGTGCCTCTTCTCTTCCCTCTTCAGGCCAGGAAAGGGACTCCTGAGCACAGCCCTTCATTTACATGCAGGATTCAATGCACTTCCTGGATCCACAGGTTTGAATCTCTGTCCAGGAAGCTGCAAGGTCATCAGGAAGGAAAGTGATTGTTCAGTGCTGTAGGGAGTACTCATCTTCATCAAGGAAAAGACACAGAGAGGTTTGGGAGAAGAGTGCTGGGAAGGAGTGCAAGAGAGGGGTTGTTCAGCCTGGAGAAGAGAAGACTCCAGGGAGACCTTCTTGTGGACTTCAGTACTTAGAGGGAGCCTACAAGAAAGATGGGAAGGGACATTTTAGCAGGGCCTGTTGTGACAGTCCAAGGCATGATGGCTTTAAACCAAAAGAGGGAGATTTAGACTAGAGAGAAATTGTTGATACTGAGGGTGGTGAGACACTGGCACAGGTTGCCAAGAGGTAGTTGATGCTCCATCCCTGTAACCATTCCACGTAAGGTGGTCCGGGCTCTGAGCAACCTGCTCTAGTTGCAGATGTCCCTGCTCACTGCAGGGGGTTGGACAAGATGAGCTTTAAAGGTCCCTTCCAACTCAAAGCAGTCCATGACTCTATGATAAGACTGATGTGTAAAGACAAAGCACACTAGCTGCATGCCTGCCTGACCTCCATATCACATCTTGTCTGTGAGAACAACCACAGCTCAAAAACCTCCAGGACCATCACCTTGCTCTTTTGTTGCCTGAGGAAGCAGGATCCAGGCCACTAGCCTGCAGTGCTGCACCAGCTGCTCTCCCTCCAAACCAGAGGCACAGCTCCCTGTTGACATGGCTGTCCCAGTGGGGCAAGAAGATGAGAAGCTCCGTGTGGCTCCTGCAGCAGATGGCATTGATGGAACTGCAGTCCACTGTGCTCACCAGCCACAGGTCAGATGGCCCCACAATATTCTGCAAGGTGCTACGTGCTTTAGGCCCTCTCATGCCTAATGCCAGCACTGGTGGCATCTTGCCAGTCTTTGAAGTATAGGAAGAAGGCAGCTTTTCTGTGAAACACAAACATACATGTGACTAAAAGATGGAACAACCCATCCCAAGGTCATTCATTCTACCCAAGTACCCTTTTCAGATCTGTCACAGCCAGACTTCAACAAAGTAACCTGCTGGTTACCTGTCCTGGGGGCGGATATGCTGGCAACCAGCTCCACAATCTTGCCCAACAGCAAATGTGAGATTATTCAAGGCAATCTGTTAAAGAAAGAGGAGCTGGTTGTGTCACATTTGCTGTGGAAAGAGGTGTGCAGAGAGTTAGTTAGTACGGAGCAGCTGATACACTTGAAGTCCACACTGACTTCTTGCACAGGATGTTGTCCACGCCCACCGGGAAGGCTAGGGAATTGAAGGGGAGACAGGACAAGAACATGAGCCTGAGGGGAGGGATGTTTTCTGTAATTTTCATCAGATATTGGAAAATTGGAAAGGGGAATCAGAAAACAAGTCCACAGATTTCCAGTTTCTAGATTATTTTGTTCTGCATCAAATACAGATTTTGCACTATGTTTTAAGATGACATATCCAGGCAAACATTCTATTACCCACTTTTATTTCCCCACCAGGATTTGAACTGAGCCTTCCCTTGTTTCCTGCAACAACTCTTCCCTATGTCTCTGGCAAACTTTTCTTCATGTCTACCCTCAGCATCGTTGGGGCCCACTAAGCAACCCCAGAAAAAGAGCAAACATGGCTCCTCTACAGTTTGTACTACAGATGTTAGGAAAAGCAGCAAGGTGTGTCATTTTCTTCCCTGGAGTTTAAAAACATATTCAACTACATCATTTGTTGCATAAGAATCAGAAGCCAGAACATAATTCTCCAGAACAGGTAGATAATGGAGAAACTGGCTGTAAATATTTTAAACAATCATTTTTAAGTTTTCAAGCTAAGGGTAAAAATCTAATTTACAAACTTGCATCACAGTTCTTAGCTCAAATGAATTGTCTCTTCACACAAAATGTTCCTAAATAATGCTGCATGGTACAGAGCATTGAAGCAGATCTGCTGCCTGTCATCTCCTAATGACTGGTGATTTCATGGTTTTCTTATTCATTTCTGGCGTCCTTCTTCATTTCTCCAGCTCTCAGTAGGAATGTATTATGTTCACAGCACTGAGACAACTGCAATCCCATTTCTAAGGCAGTCTGCTCCGATTGTTTTCAAATGTAAGAAAGGGGCAGGGAGACAGAGGATTTTTCTGATTAAGCTGGTCTTCACTCACCTTGTGCCTGAGGAGAAAGAAACACATTTCTCTCACTCTCAGCCCACCTATACCTTTTCCCAGGAGAAACTAATTGCCTGTGTTCCTGATGGTGTCACATACAAACCTTCCAGGAGAACTTCTTGGCTTAAAAGAAAGTAGAAGCCACACTACAATCACTATACTCTGCAGCTGAGCTTGCTCTGGGGTTATATTGCATTAGCAACTAATAATATTCCATACAAGTTTTAAGACAGGCTCCATTGTCTCTATTCCACAAATGGAAAAGAAATAAAGGCTTGAGTAACACATGCCAGTATTTCAAAACATTGGTGTTTAATGTTAAAGACAGTGATTTGAGTTCAGACACCCTTTTCATTTTTGTTCACCTTATCTTCTCTGTCTCTCATCTCAGATCATCTTCTATTGGCAAAGGTGACATTTTAGTGACAGCTTATTAGCCAATGCAGTTACAGGACAGTCAGGTCAGGACTTTTGCCTGTGCTTCTGAAGTCCCAGAGGCAATGGGATGGGGGAAATTGTAGAAGGGGAAGGCTGGTACTTCTGCAGCTAAAACCTTCAGGAAAATCATTGGGAACTAATTTAGTATATAAAACTCACATAAGTCTAACACCTGAGCTTAGAGCACTGCAATGGAACGACTACAGCATGTATCAAGGGTTCAAAATTCAACTCATGGATATTCAACAGAAGGAAAGAAACAACCCAAGATCTTTTATCATTTCTTTTGGGAAAGCTCTAGGAACTGATAAAGCAATACTCATGTAAATCTAATACCCTCTCCCCCCTGCCCACAGTACCACATCACTCTTTGCCTCAGTACATTCACAGATCTTTGCCTTTGCCTTAGGATCATCACATGATGGACTCTGAAGGAAAACTAGACCTCACCTGAGCTAGAAAGCAGCACATTCTGCTGAGGATAGAGCAGGCGGAGTCCACAGATATCCAGACCAGAACCAAACACTAGCTGCAGCATGTGATGGGTAGCCAGGGGACTTTGGAAGAGAGTTTCAAACAGCAACACCATGGCAACCTGAACAGCAAGAGCACATTGGAGAAATGAGCCAAATGCTCCCAGGCCCTCAAGGACCACCCAGCTGTATCTCTTCTGCTCACCTTTAGTTCACATGCCTCAGCTACAAGGCAAGAGGTACTAAAAAGCTTGCTTTTATTTTATGTTTACATGCAGTCCAGCACAGTAGGTTATTTGCTTCTCATTGAATCATAACTATGATAATTATGATTGAGTCTATTTCTGCTGATATAATTGTGCCTTTTGTCACATAAGCCTACTAGCAAAAAGCCTGCAAGCTCTCTGGGGCAGAGACTGAAGTGTGTCACTCCAGCTGTTTAACTTTGTGTGCCACAGGAAGATGGTAAAATAATAACAGACCAACTGGTTGTTTCTTTATACCTACAAAAGTGCCAAAATCAACAATTAAAAATAATGTCAAAAGGCAAACACATCACTGGTACTATCCCCAGTTTACACTTTGAAATCTTCTTTACCAGACTAACCCATTTCAGCTCATCCTGGAATGTAGGAAAAGAAACACCAACACATACGGAATGTCTGTACCGAAAAGGGAAGCAAATTGTTATTACTTTCCCTTCAGAAGAAACATATTGTTTCAAACAGTAAGCACTTTATGACAGGAGGTTGTGTGGTGCTGTGGGTAATAAATTGTCTAGCTGTAGATCAGGCAAGCATGATCATAGAATCATAAAACGGTTGGGGTCAGAAGGGACCTTCAAAGATCATTCAGTTCCAACCACCCTGCCATGGACAGGGACACCTCCCACTAGACCAGGTTGCTCAAAGCCCCGTCCAACCTGACCTTGAACACATCCAGGGATGGAGCATCAATCTCCTTGGACAACCTGTGATAGTGTCTTATCACCCTCATGGTGAAGAACTTCTTCTTAATTTCTAATCTAAACCTCCCATCTTTCAGTTTGAACCCATTACCCTTGTCCTATCACTACAAGCCTTTGTTAAAAAGTCCCTCCCCAGCTTTCTTGTAGGCCCCCTCCAAATACTGAAAGGCCACAATGAGATCTCCCCAGAACCTTCTCTTCTCCAGCCTGAACAACCCCAACTCTCTCAGCCTGGCCTCACAGTAGAGGGGTTCTAGCCCTCAGATCATGTTTGTGGCCTCCTCTGACCCCACTCCAACAGGTCCATGACTTCCCTGTGTTGGGGGCTCCAGAGCTGGATGCAGTACTGGATTGTACTGGCCTGCAAATCTGTGCACAACTCTCCTGGATGTAAAGCCACACAAAGCTATCCTCAGCAGCAAGCTTTATGGCTGCAGTGAACGCCAAATGAATCCATCATGACTGGACACTTTAAATGAAGTGCTACTCCCCCATAAACACATTATGAGGTTTATACCATCATGATAAATGAAGATATAAATGTACTCGAGTCATAAAAAAGTAGTCTAATTAGGAATAAAAGCTCTATTTCTTTATGTTTGCCTAGCTCAAGCTCTCCTGATATTAACCCAATACTCACAGCAGCCAGTAAGGAAGTATTTTTGTGGAGCTGCTGCAAGTCCCTGGGGCCTGGCTGCCCAGGCTCAGGGCCAGCATCGCTAACGCAGTTGTCCAGCACTGAAAGCCCCAGTGGCTGCCTGCCTCTTCACTGCTTCAGAGCCAGGCACTTGGCTGTGGTGTCCATCTGAGCTTTGCTGCAGGGACACCTTGGTGCAGGCTCATGCTGCTGCTTCAGACTTTCAGGCTTGGACTTGTCACTGCAGACCCTTAGCTGACCCTGGGTTCTGCCACTGGACCTGCCCTGCTCTTCTTTCTTGGGGCCTATCAGAAAGCTGTGGAGGGATTTTTTACAAAGGCTTGCAGTGATAGGATGAGGGGTAATGGCTTCAAACTGGAAGACATTAGATTTAGATTAGAAATTAGGAAGAAGTTCTTCACTCTGAGGGTGGTGAGTCATTGGTGCAGGTTGCCTAGTTCAGCTCCTAGTTGTGGATTTCAAGCATCTTCTTACAGCAAGCTTTGGTACGTTCTCAGCAACTGGTCAGGCTTGCTGCGTGTTAAGGAAGAAATTAGTGTATCTGCACCGCTCTGAGTCAGGGAACTGAACCATGTCAGGGTAAACATGATGGTTTGTGTTCCAGCAGGGCTAAGAGAGGCAAGTTACCATAGTCAAGTTATTGTATGTGGGTGGAGGTCCAGGACGTTTTGGTATATGCTCCTAAACAGAGGTAAGTATCAGCTAATTCAGCTTACCTTAACCTTCTCTTCAGGGGTAAAACCCCTTCCTCCTTGTGCATACCACACATACACAGTCACTGAAGGTCAAGCAGATAGTGCCAGAAGCTTCCAAATTTTTTTAATACGTTTCTGAGCATAGGTTTTTTTTAAAAGTTGTGCTGTATATGGGCTTGCAGTCAAGTGGGGTTTGGGTTATCAAAATTTTGTCTGCTGTTATTGATTTGCACCTGGTTGGCAGCAATTTCTTCAACATGCACATTTTATATTTTAATCTTCTTCAGCTCAGAGCAATCAGCATATCAATATCGATGACACAAAATACTTCACTGATATATTTAGGTCTGAATGAGAAATACTTCAAGATCAGTATTTGTACCAAACCTCCAGATTAAAATATTCCAGGTCACTTAATTGTCTCTCAACTTCCCACATCAGCCCACAAGTCAGGAAGAAGTCGTTTGTTTGGGGTTTTTACCTCACTGTCTGTATCTCTGCAAGCCTCCATGTCGCTGCTACTAGGGAAGTATTCTTCCTCAGTTTCAACAGTCTGCCAGTAAAACCCATTTGGCTCTGCAAACACCTCCTCCACAGCCTGAAATGCACAAAAGACATCTCTCACCTGTGTGTTATCTTGATCCCTCAAAACAAAGGGCTAGGAAAAAAAAAATAGTATTTTATAGCTAGAGAGCACATGAGGATGTATATTAATGGATTCAACTCATTTGCCCAGTGTTGTTAATGTATTGTTTACTTTCTTACATCCATACCACTAGCTCCAATTAAGTGATATCCCAAGAAAACGAATCTGCAACTGCTTCCCGAGACACCAAACATTCCCAGGGTCCAACCTGGAGACCCTCCAACACACAGAGTACCCACTGATACAAGCTGAAGCCACATACAGAAGGCACCGCAGGATCAGGCTAAGCTGCTCAAGACCTTGATGCTCCATGACTGTGCTGAGCATCCAGCAGGAAAGGGCTTTGTTAAAGGAATGCTCTAATTAACTAATCAAATGGAAGGGAACAGGAAGAATAGAATGAACTTCTACGTGCCTGTAACCAAAATAGGACATTTCTCCTGTGCTCATGTTACCACAAGTGACGCATATCTGTAAGTCTTATTGTGCCACATGGATAGGCAAAGTGGCTCTGGCATTGCGGTCAGAGCTTTACAGCAAGGCAGCGTTTCCCAGTCTCAGCACCTCATTTTGTTTCTTGTACATTTTCTGGGCAGCCAAGCAGGCAACTGGTACAAGTGCGAGTTGAAGGATGTGTCACTCATGAGAATTTGCTGGGATTGTACATTCAGTAAGTAAGGCCATAGTCCAGGAACAAGTGTAGCCTTTGAAAGGCATGTTTGTTAAGGTCTTGTTTGGGAAGGAGTGATGTGTGCAGCTATGGCAATATTGAACATTCCAGAAATACAGATACATTTAGTTCAAGGTGGGCAGGATTCACTCCAAAATTGAAAAAAACCCAAATAACTGTCACATTTCATAGGATGGTTTGAGTTGGAAGGGACCTTCAAGATCATCTAATTCCAACTGCCTGCCATGCGCAGGGACACCTCTCACTAGACCAGGCTGCTTAAAGTCCCACCCAACCTGGTCTTGAACACATCCACTGTTGGGGCATCTACAACATCCCTGGGCAGCCTGTGCTAGAGTCTCATCACCCTCACAGTGAGCGAAGAACTTGTTCCTAAGTTCTAATCTAAATGTCCCCTCTTCCAGTTTGAAGCCATTACCCCTCATCCTATCATCCCACACCAAGACTTTTTTTTGAGACATAGGCTCAGGTGGTATATCTCACAGTAGCTTCACTATTTTCACTGTTTTAAAGCCTCTACTTTGATTTGCAGCAGTCATTAATCTGTTCTAAGATCATGTTGACAGACCTTTTCAAAATAGTAAAAAGGAATTAAATTTCAACATGGTCACATCAGGACTTCTATTACGGATAGAAAAATGCATGAAGGAGCATCCTTTCTGAATTATGAGGTACATATAATGCAGTTTAAAGGTGTAATCACTTGAGAGACCTTTTTTGTGCTGTTTGGCAAATTATAGGTGCTTCGTATTGCTCTACAAATGCTTAAAAACAACCAGAAAATGAAATTAAGTTGAATAATACTAAACCCCCTCTGACACCTGAATTTCTGCTTCAGTAACCTTGTGCATTTTCTTTCTCTATTTCCTGTGCTTCACAAGATATTTGCCTAAAAGCAGAATTGGGGATTTCACTTTTTGCCCTGTTTCAGTCAACACAACTACACCAGCCCAAAGGCTTTGACGTTGCTTAAGGGATTCATCCATTTTGCTCTGCAATTCATAATTCACCAGCCTCCACTTGGTTGCTGTGGAAAATATCATTAGAGGAAAAGCAAGAAGTTGTTGATTTAAGGAAACAGAAGCTTTTGTTTCCAATGTTTGGTGCCAGCTCGTGCAGGTAACGCTGGTACAATGCGGTGAGCAGAGACAGAAAACAGAGCATAGATGGCTGCAGCAGGACAGCCTGTTTGTTCAGTCTAGCTAGAAGGTGCCAACGGAGGAGAATTCCTGACGCTGCCTCCCCATGCAACGCACAAGAAAAGAGAGAAGAAAGCAACTTGCCCTGTGTGCATAGGAAAGAATTGCATCAAGTCAGTTGTTAAAATAGTGAGAAAAGCCCTATTTGACCTATAATGCAGAGTGACCCTGCGCAGGCAGTGGCATGACCCCATTCTTATTGTGCTCATTTTGGTGATTTTGACACTATTTACCTTTATGATTCTTTGGTGCTACTTCTGATGTTCTGCAGTGAGAGAGAGAGCGGGCATGAGAATTGTATTGCTTTCACTGCAGGGCTGGTTCCTCTCTTATGCTTTCAACAACAGAGTAGCTGTAAAGCTTCTGTGCAAACACAGCAGTTCAGAAAGTCTCTCCCAGGCTAGCTGATATACCACTTTTGAATGCTGAGCTGTCTCTGGGTGGGAAGAAGAGGAGGCTCCCAGAATAGTGAAGTGGCAGACCAGCTTTTGATATCTACATGAAAATACCTCTTCTGTAATGCTCTGCAGACTCAGAGCACTGTAAAAACCTCACATTTCATAGTAAAGACTATCCTATGGAAGAAAGGTACCCTACAGTCAGCCAACAGCAGCTACAGCAGCCCCAGGGATACTTTTCACCTACGGTTCTGGGGTTTGAAACCCGTGACAGCATTTATTCATAACCATTTCCATGCCTGTGTCTTCCCTGCTATAAGAAAAGAGGATTTCTTACAGCACTTATGTCCTCTCCATCCACATTGCCGTGATCAGGAAGGGAGTGCAAGTCCATAACCTCTCATTTGTAGTTATTTTTTTTTGTCAACTATTCTTTTTCTTACTTGTTTTGGGAGACAAATTCTTATTTCTGCTACCTTAAGACACTGAAAAAGACCAATTTGTCCCATAGCTGGGATTAAACGTGCACCATTTTTTGAAAAAGTTTTTTAAAAATCCAGAGCTGCTGCTTTGTTTCAGACAGTATCACAGAGATGAAGTAATCTATGGGAAAGAAATTCACAGCAGAACAAAAACATATTGTAAAACACTGAGCAGAAACAAGAATAAGCACATTTCAGAGAAGACTGGAGCTGCATGCAACAAAACCATGAATCTTTACCTGTCAAACAGAAATATGATCAAATCCACTATCCCTTCTTCTCACTTACAGTGTATTCTGTTCTCATTTCCAATAAAGAAATAGATTTTGCTGTTGGATGATCTAAGAGAGTCTTTTAAGTTGCAACAGGTCTCCCAGACTGCTTCCCAGCCTCAGCAGGAAAGCAGAAGCTGTAGGAAGGATTTTAGTGTACTCCACAATCTCCTCTCCTCACATGCAAGGTACTTCCCAACACAAAGATCTGTTCAGCCATTATCACCATGAGACAGCACCCAGATCCCCTGGAGAAAGGTGCTGCAACCTCCACAACCTCCAGAGATGGACTTTAAATTCCGTATCTAGATAACCTCTCCTGTTCAGTCTCACAGACCACATCAGTGGCAGCACTATAGGCAACACTATTCTCCTTCTAGCAAAGTCCTTGACACTAACACACAGGCCAGGCTCGTGTTGGATGCGATTCCATGAATCATGCCCTTTAATTGGGCAGCGTTATTCTCAAACCCTCTCCTCTCCCCGCTGTTACGAATCCCAACGCATTAGTGTAGTATCTCTTGCTGGATCCAGCTTAACACATATTTGAACTGGTTTCCTGCACATCTTTCCTCCCCATTGCGCATGCTCACTTCAAATGGCAACAGAATTTACTGTAGGAAATGTGGAAGCATAGTCAGAAGACAGCAAAAAGGCTGAGGACAGAGAGGGCTAATCAAGAGCTTGGCCACTGAAGACATGCAATTCTGGTGACTGTGTTTCAGGCAGTTTGAGGAGGTATCTCACTTTCACCCTCCTTCTGGAAAGGGATATCTTAAAACATAGAAGAGAAAGGATGAGAAATAATTTCCACCCTTTCTCTGCATCATGCACAATATAATGGCTAAGCACCTTAGCTTGGTAGTTCTTTTAAGCTGCTCTTTTCTGGAATAATAAGCACGGTCACAATTTAAATGCGAGCCACCAAATTTGATGAAGAATGAAAAACTATAATGGGTTATTCCTCCCCAACCTACACCTCCATCCTTGTGTCAGCTCTGGTAGACATCATTGGAATCCTTCCTCTTTTTATAGGTTTGGGATTTTTTAGTTACAAATACCAACCACAGCCTGAGCTCCTGACCCCCAAAAAATCAGTGACAAACTCCAACAGGACTTAACTAGGGCCAGGATGTCACCTCCTCCTTTCTGCCTCATGAGGATACAGCCATGCAGGTATTCTGTGTCTGCAACTGTAGATTAATTTCTATAAATGCACATAGATGAGGCTCCAGGACAAATGTCTCACACACAGACAAGTGATATCCATGTGGACCTGTTCTCACCAAAGCTGTTAATACAACTTTACCAGACTGCACAACAGAACAGACATGTGAGACCTGGCCCTTAGCGCCAACTCAGAAAAAGACAAGACACAAGCAAGATTTGGAAAGCAAAGGACTGCATGAAACTGTCCTTTTGAACCTCCTGTTTTACAGCTTTAGCCTGGATTTGAAACCATCAAGCTGCTGGACTTAGTGGCTGGCACGTGCGTGCTACAGGTCTCATCCTGCTGGACCTGGCTGGGGAAGCAGACGTGGAGGTGCTGTTTTGGGTGGTTTATCCCTCCCCAGTGCCCATTTCAGCTGCACAACAATCAAGTCTTTCAAGCTTTGGCATCAGGTTCCACAGAAGCTTTGGAGGAGGAAAGCACAGCCCTGAAGAGAACGAGGCAATAACCCCAAACCAAACCAGCACAATTGCCAACACCATGAGGTGCTGAACCACAGCGTACCACCAGCTACCAGAGCTTGAGAAGTGCAGAAGGCAGTGCCCACACAGCCAGGGGCCTGGAGAGAGTAGGGTGAAAAGTTGGGGTGGTAGGAAGCAGCAGTTCTCTGAGCACACCTCTCATTAGCACTGAAGTTAAAAGAAGTCATAGGAAAAGACAGTGGAAGATGCTGAAGGCACTCAGTGGGGCTAAGGCTATGATGCCTGTCAATGAAATAACGTCACAGCACTCTACAGCTCAGAGTCTTCTTGTGGAGTCTATGCTAAAACATTGCTCCAAAAGACCCTTGGAAATGCCTCTCGCTCTGTTTTCAGAGGCTACCCACAGAGTCTGGGCAAGCACACAGCTAAATGAGGTGCCTTATGTGCACAAAGCAACAAGTGATGCATCTGGGCCAACTTTTCCACAGCATGAAGCAGCAAGTACTATTTCACTAGCAATGCCCAGCTCCTTCTGCTACACAGTTATTTCAGTCTTGGAAAGACTGGTGTGTGTGTACACCTAGAACTCCTCTGGTGACACAGTTGCCATCAAATCTCTAGCAGGGAAATCCCCAAAGCCCGAAATTCCACATGAAAGAAGGGCTGTACTTTCGGTGAGTCCACTCCCATATATCGAACTTAGTTCAGTCTGCACTGTTTGTGTTGGCAACATTGAGTTACAACATCAGGGCAAAGCTAGCTCCCTGGATCCAGTTCTGGAATTCTTATCTATGCTGAGCAAAAACTACATTTAAAATAAATAAATGGAGTTTTGCTGAAGTGAAAAGCAAGAAGGGAACTTTGTGTAGACCTGCCCTTGAACAGGACAATTGTCTCAAAAAAAAAGACAACGCAACCCTTGTGCTGGAAGTCAGCAAGGAAACTAGAAGAGCAGCAAGTAGGGAACTGATCACAAGGAGGTACAACAAAGTTCATTTTCTGGAACTAAAAAAAAAAAAAAAAA
>VYZX01003466.1:252537-294208 GCA_013401335.1 Brachypteracias leptosomus
AAAAAAGAAATCTCATTCACCTTGACTTAGGGCTGAAGTTTCCTCAGAAAACTTCCCTGACACAAGCACTCATCCCATACTTCTGTGCCCCGACTCCTCTGTCATGGTAGGCACCTGTATAGGCGGGGCATTCAGGGAGATGCTCTGGAAGGTGACTCAAAAGATGGTTAGCATCAGGGCCTGCACCCTCAGGTCAATGTCCCAGTGTCCAGAACAACTGAGAGAGCAAGCAAGAGAATCATGGGGTGGTTTGGGTTGGAAGGAATCTCAAAGATCATCTAGTTCCAATCCCCCTGCCATGGGCAGGGACACCTCCCACAGACCAGGTTGCTGAAGGCCCCATCCAACCTGGCCTTGAACATCTCCAGGGATGGACCATCTACAACCTGAAATCCAACATGTTTTAATGGAACAAACAGGCAAAGGAAAAGAAGCATCAACACTGGCTACTGTTGTCCATATCCCTAAGGATAATGCTTGTATCTTAAGGCTTAAACAGGAGGAAGTACTTTTCTTTTATGCTAAAATGAAGAAATCCTCTTTTTGCTGACAAGGGATGCTGCAGTTAAAAACCTCCAGAGGGATTAATGTCACTCCTAACCTGACCTGGGGTTTTAATGACTGTGTTATGTGTTTACTCTTCATATCAGAAGTGAGTTAGCACAGGTTAAGAGCTGTATGCATTGCATTAATAAGAAAGCCTCCAAGAAAAACAGCAAGAGAAAAGCCACCTGTTTGGGGTCAGAACAGCCTGAAAGACCAACAGACTGAAAATAAGGCTCAGGCACTAACAATGTACTTAAAGGTTATTACAAGTACTGCTAACAATTGCTCATCAAATCATACACAGAACCAAAGCAGACAGCAATTTCACCTGATGTTCCCTCTCTATCCACTCCTACCCATTTGTCTCATCAACTTGTCAGGGTTTGTGGCTCAGACTCTACCTGGAGCAAAACCAGTTATTCGCCACATGCTTATCCAACAAGTAGTAGCAGGCTCTTTAGTTTACTTCATTATGTATGAACCACCTCAAAATAAATTTGGTAGAGCAACCTGGTCTAGTGGGAGGTGTCCCTGCCCATGTCAGGGGGGTTGGAACTAGATGATCCTGAAGGTCCCTTCCAACCCTAACCATTCTATGATTCTATTAAATATAAATATATAAAAAGCAAGCATGGCTCACTAGCCTTGTACTAAATCTTAAAGCCAACGATGTTAAAAGAATACAATACTGAATTTTCTGTGTTGTATTTTGATGACACTTGGGAACATTCTTAGTTGGTATCATTTTGTAAAGCTTCAAGGCAGACAACAAGATTAGCTGCTGCCTGCTGAGAGTTGGGCTCATTGAGCCTTGCTTTGAGAAATCAGCCTTTCTGGTTCACTGCAAGATCTGTCTACGGAAAAGCTGGGATAGCCAGTGCTCCCAGTGTAACTCAGGCCTGCAAGCCCCAGTGGCACAGAGCATTTGAACTTCAGAAAAGAATGTGGTCTTTAAATTGACTTCAGTTTTTCCTATGGTATCAAGGCAAACATCCACCCCCAGAAAGTGCCTGCTATCTTGTTGTTCAGTTTCTAATGATTTGTAATTCCCCTAATAAGGGATTTGCATAAAAGCCCCAACTGTTTTAAATGATGCTTTATTTTAGGCCTTAAAAGTGTACAGCAGATTTATCTTTTACAAGTACGTCAGACTGCTTTATAGCACTTGCTTCTACTTGAAAGCTACAGCGACAGCAAATCAACAACATTAAGTCTCCTTTTCCTCCACTGAAGCGCGATAAACCTTTAGACAAATTGCTAAGTGTACTGCTAAGCCCCTAAGCTTTCATGGCATTGATTCACACAGAGTAATAGTAATCCCCACATCAGGTTGAAATTGCAGAAAAGTTCTCATGTTACATTATTTTCAGAACTAAACTTGGTTGTGAACCAGAATTCACTCTTTGCTAGCACCTCAAATCATGTCTCGAGGTTTTTGTTGACTTAAAAATATTGGGAATAGAGCATGATTGTCCAAAGGCTGGTGATGTCATGGGAAAGAAATAAGTAGAACATGTCCTCAAAAGGTATGGAAATCAGGTCATATAAATGCTTCTTTGAAAACCTGCTCTAAATATTTACACTAAGGTAGGATAGGCCATTAAAGGCCTAAAAGCAGTGCTGGAAGTCCTCAAGGAATAAACTCCCCCAGGAAGTATAATGAATTCTTGTAGCATTTGAATCACTTGATTATTTGTTATTGAACACTTGCTAGTCTGAGAGAAAGGAAAAAGTTAATTATCATTTTACTTATAGACAGCATGAGGTGAATGTTCTTGCAGAGGTCTCCAGGTAGGGAATGGATTTTAAGTACTTGATTTTAAGAGGTGCTACGCCCTTGGAATTTCACACACTTCCATGGAAATCTACATGGCTTAGAAGCTTATTTGTTTTCAAATGCCACTTAAATCCTTGGCTAAAGCAAACAAGAACACCTGTGAACACTGGAAGAACAACAACTTTTACTGGAACTAGTGAGAAAAAAATTACCAGAAGTCCAAGCATTTCTGTACGGTACCTGAGGATCAGGACTAACTGCAGTGATGTAACTGAGCAGGACAGAGGGAATTTCAGGAAGAAGTGGACACAGCTGGTTTTGGAAGCAATGGGCCAGTTCTGCCCTCCACCAGATAACATCTGGAAGCCATGTGCAGGCTAGAAATGCAGAAATCTTCCGGTAAAAACCAGATGCTCCTCGTAGATCTTCTTTAGTCTGTAAAGAGACAATGTTTAAGAAGCATTGAAGATGGCCTCAGGAGCTTTCTGTTGTGTACGAGGCACCTGTAATAGCTCTTTCTGTCTGCAACCATCCCAACCTCGTGTTTCATGCAACTGCCATAGAGCTCTGCTTCAAATTCTCCAAATGAAACCCCTAATGTAACACCCCTCAGTCCACAAAACCATCACACCCTGCAAACAGAGCAGGACTTTCAGAGCATAAAATTGGTGACCTCATAAGAGAACCAACGATTCTGCAAAGCACCTTCTCTACACCAGCTATTACTGCACCTTGAAAGTAGAGCTTAAGCAGTTAAGGTCTGCAAAACAAAGCCCCAAATCTAACACACTTGCAAGTTCTTTTGAGCCACCACAGGCTTGTTAAGCGATGAAAGCTTACAGCAAGCTTACACTTCTCCGTGCAGTACCTCATTGGGAATGCTCAGTAGATTCTTAGAGACCATCCTCTGTACAAATCTAATTCCTGTCAGACGTGCTTGTACCTGCAGCTTGTCTATCTGTATGCAAGATTTCCAAGAGGTGAGTGTATAAGTATTCATTCTGACAAGAAACCCAAACCATCCAGAGATGTTCAAATTCTGTCCCTGAAACAGCTTAGAGAAGTGACACAAAATTACAAAAAACCCAAAACTAAACCCACAAAATCTACAAAACTGGGAGGAAACAGCAGAACCACTTGATCGAGGAACAGATGTCATTCTACTTGAATAAGCCAAAAGGTTTATTGATCTGCTAAGAACAGGAGCTTTTGCCTGGAGAAACCACTATATTTTAAACCACTATAACCATTAGACCCTGGGATGGAGAAATAAAACGTGACAAACAATAAAAGACACACAAATGACAGTGAAGCGGCAAGTAAGTAGAAAGTTGATGGCTTTGAGCTCAGTTCCAGTTTGTAATAACTGGAGATAAAAGCAACAAACTAAACCAACAAAACCTCTCAGTAACAACTTATAGTAACATGAAACTATGAGTCTGCCTTGGGCCAGTTCTTGGTGGTGAACTGAACCCCATCATTAGAGCTGTGACCTTCTAGCAGGCAACAAGTCACAGGATCATATAACATCAAAGCCAACGAGACAAACACATTCAGCACGTTCAATCACACCAGGGTTGGGACTTAACAAGGGGGGCAAGCTGGGGAAAGTGAAACCTTGGCCTTGCTGATACAGATCGGTCCTTAGGCTCTTAGACTAGCAATCCAATGTCTGCTGAAAATATCAGTCATGTTACAATCTGAAGATAATCCATGGACAGCTCTCATTATGCTGCTATTATGAGATACACATTCTCAGCTGGTGGGGGTTGTGAGGGACCTCTGGAGATCATCTCGTCCAGCTCCCCCTGCTCCAGAAAGGTCACCCAGAACAGGGTGACCAGGGTTGTGTCCAGGCATGTTTGGAATTCTCCAGAGGAGACTCCACAACCTCTCTGGACAGCTTGGGCCAGGCTCTGCCACCCTCACAGCAAACAAGTTTCTCCTCCTGGGTTCCAGTTTGTGCCCATTGCCCCTTGTCCTGTTGCTGAACATCACTGACAAGAGTCTGGCCTCATCCTCTTGACCCTCACCCTTTAGATATTGATCAGCATTTAGATATTTATAAGCATATGAGTAGAGATACACAGAGAAAGATGGGAATTTCACTCTTAGCATCAAGCAGGCACAAAACTGTACCTAATACATTGCACAGTTTTGTACATACACATCTTTGGCTCTAAAAATGGACTCTGGACTCTATATGTTAAGAGCATTAAAATATCAATTTGTCATCATGCTTCTGGTTAACATTTGCACTACTTGGTATGTCTTTTTTACATAATCCAGAAAAAGTAACTAAGATTTCCCTACATTCTTATAGCAAATAGATGAATAATGCCTCGAAACCCAGTCATTTTTTGAAGGTAAGCCCTGAGAAACAGTTCTCTTTGTGCCCTACAGAGACAACTGGAACAAGAACCAATAAATGCCACAACAGAATTTTGTAACCTGATGCAATCATTAAAAAGCTGTATATTGGCACCACAGCAAGAGACTGAAGGTGTAAGTGTTAAGAGTAAAATCTACCCCATTTCTCTCCAACAACAGCTGAAGCTGCTCAAGGGGAGGACTGGGGAGATAGGACTAGATGCTGTTGTTTTCCTCATCTCTGCTCTGACTGACATTTCTGAAAGACTTTTGTTGTTCCTGTCATCTTAGATCTCCGCTGGGAAAAGCAGCAGCTTTACAGATGCCTCAGGAAAGCATAAAGGACAGAAATCATTGTAACCACAAAGACATACGACCTCAGTTACACAAAGGCTTGCTTTGAGGAACACCATCCACACTCCCCCTACATTTGCTGCTGTGCACACAAGCTAAACTCAACAGCAGTGTCAGTAACTGTAAATGAGGTGTCAAGGTAGTGTTGACTTTTTATACATGGACTGGAAACTCTCTGTGGCTTGTCCAACTTGTGATACAACCCTTCCCAGCTCCAACCAATTGGTCAGAGCAGCCTGAGCCTGCAGCATCAAAAGTTCATTCAATTGCATAATAGCAGATACATATTTTAAGCATAGTCAGTACTCAGTAATTTTGGTGTTTTGGCCAACCCCTCAGCTAAAATCAGTGGAGAGCTACAAGGACAAGTGGACAGGAGGCAGGTCAGTCTCTGCTCCTCCATTGTCTTTGCTCCACAGAACAAACGTCTTGAATTCAGGTGCCTTAGAAATCAACACTAAGCTCTTGCCCAGTCTCACAGGCTGCTTAGTCTCTACTGCTTCTGCTGACCAGTGCTCAACCATTAATGGAAAGGTTATTGTCTTGGGGTTGGTTTTTTTTAGTGGTGTTTTAACAATGACATTTGTTGCCAGCATCAATCACGTACCTGCAGGACTGCTGTCACACTTCCAGCTTTATGATACATCACAGGAATTTTAATCTTTCCAGCTCACAGGCAGGCAGCTGCAAGTGAAGAATGCTCACTGCAGCTGAGTAGGGGAAGCTTAAGTATATTTTTAAAACATATTTACACCTCCCCTTCCATTTAACTTCATGTGATGTGTCAGCAGGTGTGACTCAAACACCTGGGTGTCCCCCAAGACCACCTGCTATTGGGTCCTATGGGGTCTTTTCAGCATAGAGGAAGTGTCAAGAATGAGCACATCTATCATCACATTCCCGTTACCATTACTGGGGGTGAAACAGGCAAAAGTCAGGTAGAAAATCCACTACCATCTTGCTAAAGCCACAAGTGTTGCTCTGAGCTACCTGAGAGAAACTCACCAGCTTAAAGCTCAGAGTCAGCATCTCAAAGGTTATTTCATAACAAGATAGTTATTCAAGCAAGTGGCCCACAGGAGATTTGGAGTACACAAGGATCACTGCTCCTCAGATAGACCTGGGTGCATTTTCCAGCAAGAGCCACCTATACTCCAGGCAAGAGTACAAATCATAGGATCACAGAATGGCTTGGGTGGGAAGGGACCCTTAAAGTTCATCTCATCCAACCCCCCCTGCAGTGAACATCTGCAACTAGAGCAGGTTGCTCAGAGCCCTGGCCAACCTCACCTGGAATGTTTCCAGGGATGGGGCATCGACCCCCTCTCTGGGCAATCTGGGCCAGGGTCCCACCACACTCAGCATAAATAACTTCTTCTCTCTAGTCTAAATCTCCCTCTTTTAGTTTAAAACCATCACCCCTTGTCCTGTCACAACAGGCCCTGCTAAGAAGTCTGTCCCCATCTTTCTGCTAGACCCCCTTTATGTACAAATAATAATGCCTAAAAAGCTGTCTCCAAAAACCAAAACAGAACAAGATGATCAGAGTATGAATCCGTATTACGGTAGCTCTGTGAAAAGACAGTACCAACAAACTGGAGCCCAAAGCTAGTATTTCATAGCTCTGCTGTTTTCAGAACAGAAGTTCCTATCATCTCTACATCACACCGTGGCACCTACTTGCGGTCGACTTGCAGCTTGTGTGCAAGATCTTTCAGCTCAGTGTTTTATTGCGCAGCACAGACTCTGTAGCCTACCAGAGCTGAGGGAACGGAGTGTCAGGTCCTGCCCCAACTCTTGGGAGCCAAATAGCAAGACAGAATTCCCTATAAGAGGCCACACTCTTCACATGGTTAAAATATAAGAGTAAAACCATAATACATGCTGAAGATATGTCTCCTGTGAACCTAGTCAAATTTCTGCACCAGGGGGTTACAGTCACCAAAAATACAACAGCTAATGAGCAGTAGAGACAACAAAGTATGCCAGAGAGAGCTGGGTTCTCATCTGCACATAATCTGAATTCAGCATAACTGATGACAGGTTGAGTTGGCAATTAGCTTCAAGCAATCTTTTGGTTCCCACTGTACTGGGCTGTTCCCCTGTTCTAATTTATAGCAGCACTTATGATGCTCTATCCTGGCTTGCTGAAATTTGAGCTTGAATTAGCATATCTAAGCCCAGTACCTTAGTAAAAATTAGTGGTAACTGCCTACGGCTGTTGTGTGTGATAAGCAAGGGTAAATGCTGCTACTCACCTTTATCTTCTGGGTCTTGGTGCTGTTCTGGGCTGAAGATTCATCTGCTGGCATTAGACAAGCGTATAGGGCCAGGCCACCCTCTCGCCAGGCCTGCTGCAGCCCCACTACCCGAAACGGAGCTTTGGGGCCATCTCTCCTTTCCACACAAGGCACCTGTAAATCCATTAGAACACCGTTTCATTTTTAGATGGCTGTATTTGGAGACTGAAAATAACCCTTTATCTCTGCTGCTTTTGAGTAGAGTCCCATAATGTACAATAATTGTTTGATTAGTGGATTGCTGTGGTTTAGCCAGTGGAAAAATCAATAAAGACAAAATTAAATAGGAAAAACATGGAGGTATTAATAAGACATAGGATTTATTTTCTCAATGAAGACTTGCAAGCTCTGACCTGCACCAGTTTCACTATGTAAAAGGAAGAACTTGCTTTAGTTCCCTCCTCTGGTAAGAGCTGAGCAGAGTCCCTGTCAATGCTGCACTGCCCGTTCCTGTCACAGGGCATTGGGTACTGCCTTTATTAATGATAACGAGATCAATCCAATCTCCATTCAAAAATCAATGCTAGGGGGTTATGTCATTTGAGGAGCTAGTGCAAGCTTCCATAAGCAGCCTTTGTCTCCTGATTAGTGATCACTAATAGCCAAAACTCCAGCAATCCCTCCCAGTGAACGCACCTTTTAGTTGGGCTGAGGTGATTTCTTTTTGATGGATTTTTTTGTGTGTATGTGTGTGGGAGGCAAATGTTCTATTTTCCAATATATATATCCAAATCAAGAAGGATAAAAAGCAACTTCTGCCAACCCCAAGATGACCACTGGATATCTTTTTTTGGGAGTATCAGTTTAGTTCCAGAGAGAGGGCTCCAGTAGGATAGACCATGCACTGCCCTGTGAGGCTGCTCAAAGCCAGGCTGAAACACAATGCACTTTAGCACACAATACAAGAGAAACGTTATTAGGGAGAAGGGAGACAGGAAGGACACTTGAAACAAACTGAGAAAGCACTCAAGGGCTGCAGAGCATCCTGAAACCTGGGTAGCAGGTGAAAGAGGACACAAGGCTATAGGCAAGTCAGACACGGGCAACGAACAAAGGCAGGAGAAAGGAGTGGCAGCCACAGGAGTATGCCTGAACCAGACCACATGCTACATGAAGAGAAGGCAAGTCTGAATTACAGGACTGTAACTCTTTCTCAGGCTTCTGGTAAATACAGAAACCACTACATCTTGTTCTCATGGTTCATATCATCACTATGATCTCTAGATGGATTAACAGCTCTGCTATTTACTGCATATATAAGCCTAAACTATTTACAGTTAGAAAAATGTCTTTAGAAATATGTTCCCAACACAGGACCCAAGTGGATTTTCAAACCGTCATGTAGGTCAGATGCATCACTCAAAACAGCACTACCAAGTCCTTAACTGCTTTGGACACTGGTTTCACACGGGAACTTCTGGAGCAGCTCTGCTGCTGGGGAATGCTCGCATCTAGAGGATCACACTGGTAGAAATCAGCACATCTCCAAGGAAATCAATAAAAACAGGCTGATTGACACAAGGCAGTGAATCAGTGCAATTATAGAGATGATGACCAGAAGATAAATTGGTCTAAAAATGACTCAACCTTTCCACTTCTTTTAATGAAAGCAATGCAGACTTTTTCATTGCTGTTCAACAGCTGTTTAAGAACCTCCATGAAACAAAATTGGTGGGTTTTACCCCATTTTCTCTTGAGCACAAAGTCCATCACTGCAACCCTAGTCTCAGCAGAGTGACACTGAGCCCTGGAAGCTGAGAGACCCTTCCAGGCTTGAAGAGAGCTGCTACAAGTCAGAGCCCAGGTTTTTTAAACAGGAAAAAAGCTCACACTGCAGCTGGTCTTGAGCTAACTAGTTTCTGAATGGAAGATTCAGACTCTAGGGCTCTTCAAGTGGCAATTTTCATTAGCATCAAACTAACATTAAAGAATGTTAGCAATGTTTTAATGGAAGTGTGAACATCATTAACAATTAATACTGTTTAAGTGGAGTTTAAGTGACTTAAAAGCCTTGTGCAGGCTGTTGGCTCAGGGTGAAATCTACCTTGAGCACATGGATTGTATTGGGATGTCAATGGCTTTACTCAGGAAAAAGAATGAGGTCAACAAGCAGGGTGGGGAAGAAAACAACAGATAGCCTGTTTGCCCAGGGAAAAGGCTGATATAGGATGAATGGAGAGAGTGAGAAAAAGGTGGTTTCTTCAGAGGAGAAAAGTATGTGATCCAAAGGACAATTAAGATGAAACAGAACATCAGTTGTTAACAGCCTTCTTAACTATCGGAAGGAAGGATCTATTCTTAATTAGAACGAGTGGTAAGAAATAAGCATCTGTATCCGTTCTCAGCACAGGAGAGACATGGACCTGTTGGAGTGGGACTAGAGGAGGCCACAGCAATGATGTGAGGGTGGAACCCCTCTGCTGTGGGGCCAGGCTGAGAGAGTTGGGGTTGTTCAGCCTGGAGAAGAGAAGGCTCCAGGGAGACCTTCTTGTGGCCTTTCAGTACTTAAAGGATCCTGTCAGAAAGATGGGGACAGACTTTTTAGTAGTGTCTGTTGTGACAGGACAAGAGGTGATGGTTTTAAACTAAAAGAGGGAGATTTAGACTAGAGAGAAGGAAGAAATTGTTGATGCTGAGGGTGGTGAGAGCCTGGCCCAGGTTGCCCAGAGAGGTGGTCCCATCCCTGGAAACATTACAGGTGAAGCTCTGAGCAACCTGCTCTAGTTGCAGATGTCCCTGCTCACTGCAGGGGAGTTGGACTTGATGAGCTTTAAAGGTCCCTTCCCACTCAAACCAGCCTATGATTCATTCACTTCTATTACCAAAGACAAAGTATAATACATAGAGAGCCCTCTACTTTCAGGAGTCACTTTTAACTATTGCAAGTCTGGCTCTACAAGTTTTTACTTTCTGTGCCCTGTTCTTCATAAGCTACAGGCACAGTCCAGCTCCCACTGACTTCAGCAAGACTTTTATGTACCAACTTTAAGGTCAATTAGGACATAATTTCCCCTTTGTTCAACCATTGTTTTGAAGCTGTTGGAAGAAGGAGATTTTAAGAATGATTATATATTCACCAGAGGATAGGACACAGCCTTAACCATGGAGAACCTTCTTTAGTGCAGTCACTGCACATACTCACCAGCGAGAGAAGCCACGTCACAAGGGCTTGGTAGATGTTGGCTGCTCTCAGCATCATGTTGGGCACTTGCTCACTGCACTGATCTGTAGCAACCTGGCCACAACTTGACAGCCCAATGGTCATAAGCAGCACCTCTTTTTTCACATTGTGTGCTCTAGGCAATGTGTCAATAACTGGCAAATTAGAGGCTTCCTGTCAAAAAAAAAAGTATGAAAATGACAGTCATTTGGATTACTGGAACCATGTATTCATCATCACAAATGAATTACATTCTTTGCCATCACAGGAGGGGCAATTATAGCTAGTGAGCATTTATCAGAGAGAGCATGAATCATTAAACCCAGGTCATTACAGCACTGACACCTTCCGGAGCACTCCAGGTTTTCTTGGAGAATTCTCACCCGCATCTTCATTTAGTCAAACACTGCTCAGTGGATGGAAGATTACATGGTCACAGCTGGAAACTGTGATCATATTTGTTCTGCATCCTTTAAGATTCACTGTTTTGGCCTTTTTAAAGTTTTTTTTTAAATCAATGAAATACCTTCAAGAGAAGCCAAATAGAAGCATTGAAACTTTGTTTTATGTTTTATTTAACAAGCCTCATTTCATGTTACATTTATCTGAACTCATCTCCTTTTGTTACTATTGACACTTGGTTATTAAGGATGCAAATTCCCTCTCTTTAAGAGAAACCAGTTCTTTAACAACCCCAAGCTTGAACCATGGGATTAAAGTTTATGGGATCTCTTTTGTTCCTCCAAAGACATGGTAGCTGCAGCTGTTGCTATTCCCATCTATATTCAGTTTGCTGCCCTTGACATTTCTTTTGTCAATTAAGCAGCTAGTCCTAAATTCACAAAGATTCTCCAGTATGCAGAGGAGTATTGCTCCTCAGCAGCTATGATCTACCCTCAAGACCTTCCCCCGAGGTATCCTGAGCGCATATATTCTACTTGTATGGACACACATTCACTTTACAAATAGCTGGAGCTCTTGATGGGGTCAATGCTTCCAAGCTACGTGTTATGGCATCAGCTGAAGGCTGTGCTCCCAACTGCAGAGCCAGCAAAATGCAACACGACTGCATCACCTGTACACGTCAATACACTCAGCCAACAGACCTAACTGCTAATTAAGGTCAGCAGAATTAATTGGAAATAACCTACCATAGCAGGAGACCAGCAAGGACCCCTTTCTGTGAGCTGAGGAACACCACAGGAACACAGTGAGAACAGGAGGGTGTTGAGGAGCAACTAAGCAGTTATGCTTTCAGGTGCTCCACATAGCCCATAATGAGGATGTCTACCCATGCCTTTACACTAAATTAACCATAATTTGATTTACCTGAATCTACTTTGGAAGCAAAGTAAGCTAAATCCAATTAAAGCTGCTTTAAGTCTGAATTAAAATGTCCACGAAGGTGTTTAATGACTAATCCACTTGACAAGTTAATGTAGTTTGGCTTTTGTGTCTGTCCTCAAGATAGACAATTCCTTGAAATGGTTCTCAAAAAAAATTACTAATAAAAAACCACAAGCACTGTCTCATCTAGGGTTTTGGTGCCGAAATACCTGCTACAGCACAGCACTGACTACAAGTACCAAATAAATCCTGCAGTTAGTAATAAAGGAAAAATAGTCAGGCAAAAGTTTCTGATGCTGCAGCTCTGCATCACTAATGCTAGTGTAGTCCTGGGGAGCTGACAGAATTCATCAGGGCTTTGACCCTGCCATTGAAATTCTGAGGAAGAGGCCTTGAAAAAAATTTGGAGGCTTTCAAGAAAACATGACCTTTGTCTATATCCTATACTAGAGAAATTATTCTTTATTCCTCCCTCAACAAGGGTGTGGGGATCAAAGATAGGAAGTAAATCAAGAGCTAAAGATTAAAACAGTACCTACTAATGCTTCAGCAGGAAACTTCCAGTTATTCCAAATTTGCTTGGCTCAGCAGCAGGGGAGGGTTCAATAGACTTTCTGGCCAAGAGCAGCTAAGAATTTTACTTATTACAGTTCTTCCTGAGAATGAGGAAGGCTTTGATCAACATTGGTCCTTCCCTTTCCTCCCTCTGACAGCCTCCTTACCCCAACAAGAATCTGGGTGTAGAACTTCAATAATTTCAGAAATATTAAGGCTAATGAACAAAAAAGGGAACTAATCCTATCTAATTTTAGGCAAGAATTGCTGAGATACATTTGGTGCTGAGTGCGCCTTCCCACTGCACTGCCCAATTTACCCAAGCCTACCTATGAAGAGAGTTCAATTTGCCTACGTGTTACACTGGCTTTTATTTATGACAGTATTAGATTCTAAAATGACTAAAATTACACAAATGCTGGGCTATTTTGGGTTGCTCTGGCTAGAATTGTGCTGCCAATCACAGAGAGGCTTGCAGCTGATTGTAGGCAAGTGCCAACAATTATGACAGAGTAAATAAATAACATTTCCTATTTCCAAAGTTATTTTGTTTTGCAGTTCCAGTTTACGACATTGCAACTTCCAGCCCTTCAGCTCAGTTTATCAGCCACCCCTCCTCCAGCCCCAGTAGCAGCCACCTTTCTCTCCTCTGACATCACAGCAGCACAAGTAGAAGCAGCTAAGGAATAACCTCTCCCCCAAATTCACACCAAAAAAAAGTAATGAGAAAAAAGGAATTGCAAGACAACTTAAGGACACTCATGTATTCTGTAGCATTAAAGTTACATGCACAGAGGCATAACCCCAAAGGAAAATATTATTCATAAAAAAACCTCTGTCATATGAAAACATCATACACAATTATTTTTAAAAATGGCATTTTACCTCTTTTTTTTTTTAAAGCAGAGCTGATCTTGATCACAGAATCCCAGCATGGTCGTGGTTGGAAGGGACCTCTGGAGATCATCTCATCTAAACCCCCTGCCCCAGCAGGTCACCCAGAATCGCATCCAGGCATGTATGGAATCTCTCCAGAGAAGGAGACTCTGTAACCTCTCTGGGCAGCCTGGGCCAGGCTCTGCCACCCTCACAGCAAAGAATTTTTTCCTCCTGTTCAGATGGAACCTCCTGGGTTCCTGTTTGTGCCCATTGCCCTTTGTCCTGTCATTATGTACCACCGAGAAGAGTCTGGCCCCATCCTCTTGCCCCCCACCTTTTAGATGTTGGTAGAAATTGACAAGATCAACATTGATATGACCACAGCAAGATGAAGCTTAATAAATAGAAGTTTGTCAGCCAAGATTAATGTAATTTTGTTTCTAATAAAATAGCTCTAAGTGGCTAAATGATACTCATGTTGATGTTTTTTAAAAAGACCAGCTGTCACTACTTTTACTACACTTGTGTATGACCTTAGACAAACAGCTCTGCTGCCCCGAAACTAGGAAAAATTCTCAAAACTGTTAGCAGCTGCCACAACCAAGTAGCAGCTCAGGAGCCCAGAGGGCCAGGTGCCAGCCCTGCTGCTGGTGCCCAGCTACATACAAGGCTGACAGCAAGTAAAAGCACTTGCCCTCAACTGCTGTTTAGGAACCACACTGTCACACATTTGGAAAGTTCCTTTCACCACAGAGACTCAAGAGAGCAGTAAGTAGTTTCCAACAGAATCAGCTCACCCAGGCTGAGGGTTCCTCCCAGGAAAGGGATAGGACAGGGAAAAGCCAATTTTTTTCTTTTGGAGGGAAATAAAACTTCAATATTTCCCTTACAGCACCTTTTAACTAAACCAATGCTAACACTGGAGCAAGGGATCCTATTCAATCAAAAACCACTGTCAAGCAGACTCTACAACAGCAAGAAGCTCAATCAAAACCTCAACTGCACATAACACAAAGATAAGCTACTCTCACCAGCCTCCTCCTTCTTCACTGGAGGGGGAAGGGAAGGAATAGAATCAATCTTCCTCTCATTGGCTGGAGGCTTAATCAAAACAATTGTTTTCAGTCATGTCTAAATTTATCCTTCTATGTCATCTGCACCCTCACTTGGATCACAGATTTAAGAGGCAATCCCTGATGAATGGCAAATTACGGACCGCAGAAATCTTTTGCCAAATGATGCAGCTGCTGTACATCTGTAAATGTGAGCTGATTTCTAGGTACTTTAGCAGCTCCAGCTAATTTCTCTAATGAAATTTCTATACTCTCCTGCTGAAATAGCTCTAGCACTGCATGTTTGTGCCTCATCAGACAGAGCTCAGGGTACAAAATGCAAGTCTGTTGATTATGTGGTTCTACATCTATTTTCTGTGCAGTCATGTCGCTAACATAGAAGAGTAGATAGTTAGGACCCATTTAACAATTTGGTCCATCTAAGGCAAAGCAGATAACCTTCTTTCCTAGCTTCTAAAAATTCTTGCATTAGATGAAGACATATTGGAAATGTCAAGTGTTTGTTCATTTTCATTCTGTGGGGAAGGAGGAATGATGACAATGCCATCTGGTAGATTAGTTGAAATTCCACATTAAATTGTGGAATAAGCCCTGAAACCATTGAAAGAACTGCTTTATCATTGCAAAGTGGGAGTGCTGGGTAAGAATGAGGAGAGGATCTGAATTTCCTGTGTGCAACTGGCAGGACATGCTCTAATTAGGGAGGCAACATCTAATAACAAAAAGGAAAGTACAATTGCTGTTAATGGTCTGAATGGTCTGTCTGTGCATTTTTGTATCAGAATCACTATAGCACCAATGGCTTTCTGAGTATAAAGCATGCTGAGGTCATGGATCTGAAACAGATGATGGTGACAAGGTATTATTGAAATTTTCTGATCTGAACTGAGCTAAAATGGAGGAGTTATGATCCTCCAAAGCAGATAACCCTGCCAAAGTAGGATTGCAGGAATTTAAAGAGCTGTGTAATGGAAGCATTATTTGCTATGACCTCTGTAGTTCTCCATTTGGAGCATTAAAAAAAAGAGAAAAAGAAAATTTCTTTGCTGAGAATTATGTTCTTGTTCTGGACAGTTAGTCTAGGCGTGAAGAATATAACCTCTCCTGATTCAGAAGAAACCACTTTTCCATCTCTGGCAGCATGAGTGTGTTAAAACCCAACAGCATCTCTGCTGGAGCATCAAGAGGGCAAGTGTCAAAGAGAAATGTCAGCCTATCACCAGAAATGACTGAATATAGGAGTGCAGTTCAGATGCGACACAGAGAAAGGAACCAAGCCCTGCTCAGCACAGGAGCCAAGGGCAGCAAATTCATTTTGTATACCTCTTTAAGTTGCTGCCAGCTGAGCACGGTCAACCCCAAGTGCAATTTAAAGCAGCCTTATGGCCACCACAACTGGCAGACAACTAATGATAACTAGGATCAGTTACCTTTCTGGCTTAAAAATCCCTCCTACAGTTAAGGAAGACAACAAAGAGCTGTGATATAGCGTGAACAACACTGTTCTAGGCCACTTCTGCATTAGGGAAAGTCTCAGCTGCTTCACTAGAGCTAATGCTTAACAGTGTTATCAAAGATATGCACTACTCCTCTGGCCAGTCAAGGATCCGGCCTACAGAATGTGTTAGCAGACACACTGTGTGATCACTCAGCACCACACAAAGTATTTTGGGCCCAAGATTCAATATCCATTTGACTTCCTTGAGAGAATTGCTCTGTAATTACTTCATTAGAACATAGAATGTTTTAATCATTATTTAAAGCCAGCTAGGAGCATGTCAAATACTAGTCTAGTTTTCAGATGACTAAGGACCAATTCCAAGGTAATTCTAATGTTCCTCAGAGCACAGAACATGCATGGGGTTGTGAAGCATGGTAACCAACCAAAAGTGTTGGAAAGTGGTTTTTTTCAACCAAATCTGTTCAAGAAAAACTGTAAATTAAGGCCATTTAACAACAAGTCTGAATGCAGCTAAAAGCCATTCAAATAAGTGGCACAAATAACTGGTGAGAAGCAGCTGTTTTCCATACAATTTCTCCTTTATTTCATAGAACTGTCAAGTTCCTTTATTTCACAGAACGTGTCAAGTTGGAAAGGACCCATAAGGATCATCAAGTCCTGACAAAGGCTTGACTTCTCAGGTAAACAAGGGGTGCTCTGAAAATGGCACTGATATTTAAAGCAAAGTAACACTGAATCCTATTTGATTTTGTTTGCTTTCTGAGACTTAATCATTAAAAATGAGAAGTGCCTTTTCCATGATTGGTGTTTACACTCCAGTAACACTTGGAGAGGCTTAGAGGGATTCACTGCCTCATTGTGCTGCTGTTCTGAGTGCATGTAACAAAAAGTTCCTCCTCTAATGAGTTGATACTCCTGGTTAATGAGGAGCAACTCAAATAAGGAAAAGAAGTTTAATTACTTACACATTTCATTGGAGCACAAGACTGGGAATCATGAACATGTGCCTCAGTTCTGGCTTTGGAATGATACATATCTCTGTGAAACCATAAAGTGAGGAGAATATTTCCTTATCCTAGTCCCTGTCAAGTTGGATTAATTATCAAAAGCCTGTAAAACATTCTGAAGAAGCAGAGCATAAGATTATCAAGAAACTTACCAAATTCATCTCTGTTCCCCTTCTTGACGCTGATGAACAGTATCATCATCTCTAAATCCCAAACAGTCTTTATCATCCCTAACATTGTTCTTCAAATGATTTCAAAGTGTCTCAAAAATAACAAGTGCCACAATTTCCAAACCCACAGCAGAGAAGGAAATTGTACACGGTGCCTTTGAAACACTGCGATAGAGCATGGCATCAGTCCTCAGCCATCTGAAATCCAGGCTGGTACTTGGTGCACACATTCCTAGTTGGCTTTTAATACTGTTGAAATGGCTCTAGTTCAATACTTCAAGAGATTCACAATGTACTTATCAACCTGGGTAAAAATCTTATTTTTTCCAGTCTTTAATCTATTTATCTTTTCATGTATCTTCCCCTGATAGTCCCTGGAAATCCCCCAAATTTAAAAAAATTAAAGGGATGTGGGGAAGAAAACTATGCTCAGATGTATCAAGAAGTTTAACTAGCACTCAAGGGGCTTGTTTTTCAAACTATCAGCTTCCAGTTTAGAAATCGATTGTGTCCAGTTTGTCACACAGGCTCTGCAATCTTGCATCCAGCTGTAAAATACTCTGCAGATAACTCTTCGGACCTGCAAATTCTCCAAGGCAGTAAATATGTGGGGTTGTGATTCTGAGAACTGCTGAGTGCTAACGATGTCCACTGAAGCTTGTGGGAACTCCAGGTGCTTGGAACATTGCTGGGTAGAGCTCTAAATTTTAAAAATAAAAATACCTGCACAATAATTTCACTCCAAAGTCTCAGATAAAGCCTCAAATTCCATTTCCTGTCACTACAAACAACACTTCTGTAATTATTATTTGTGTAGTAATGTGTTTACAAGTTGTGACCAAGCTTATACCCCTGTGCGTTAAGCTCTGGAACTGTTGCCTAACCTAAGCCATAATGCTATACAAAAAGGCAAGAGAAAAACTAGGATTAGACTTGTTGGAGCATGGCCAGAGGAGGCAACAAAGATGATCAGAGGGCTGGAACCCCTCTCTTATGAGGCCAGGTTGAGAGAGTTTGAGTTGTTTAGCCTGGAGAAGAGAAGACTCTGGGGAGACCTTCTTGTAGCCTTTCAGTATCTGAAGGGGGCCTACAAGAAAGCTGGGAAGGGGCTTTTTACAAGGGCTTGTAGTGATAGGATGAGAGGTAATGGCTTCAAATGGGAAAATCAGAGAATTAGATTTGAAATTAGGAAGAAGTTCTTCACTCAGAGGGTGGTGAGACATTGGCACAGGTTGCCCATGGAGGTTGTGGATGCTCCATCCCTGGATGTGTTCAAGGCCAGGTTGGACTGGGCTTGAGCAACCTTGTCTAGTGGGAGGTGTCCCTGCCCATTGCAGGGGGTTGGAACGAGATGATCTTGAAGGTCACTTCCAAACCAAACCATTCTATGATTCTGTGATTCCAATTTAAACTACACAGCTTCTTTAACAGTACTGTGGTTGCATCAGACAAGATTTGTCAAAAAACCATGGGGACAGATTCAGCCTCTTTCATCTACAAATAGCATCCCTGATCACAACCCTGAGGTAAGGCCAGGAGATGTGGATTCTATTCTGAGAGAGAAATTCATGGCAGAAAGTATTTCTCTGCATAATTAAACGTGACCGGCACTTGTTCGTACATGTTGCAAACTTACAGTAGCTTTTCCTTCTGCCAACAAACACAGGACCTGTCAAAGACCAAGGCCCAAAGAGGTACAGAAACAGTTTTCTGTCCTTCTGCCTTCTTCTAAATGAGAAATAGAATTTAGCCATGGATATTTTATGTTATTGTCTTCTCTTCAAATCTAATCTGAACCATCCTGCTAATCTGAATTAAGGAGTATTTAGGACCTCTACTGGCAGCAAGTTCATGTATGTAATTCTGGAAACTATATTCTTTTTACTTATATTAATCTTTCCCTTAAGCAACAGCAATGAATGTTCACATCTGTCAAGTTCATGCATAAGCATATTCAAGAATAAGACTAAGCTCATTTTAATCACTTCCAAGATATGCTAAGGAATATAATGGATTAAATGTTTCACCTTTTCCTGGGGCCATTTCAAACTCCAATGAGAGATAGAGCACTGAAAGAACTCATTTCTTAGTAAAAACCCAACTGTTCAATTCATTCCGCAGCTGCTAAACACAACGGAAAGAGGTGGGAGGCCCCGTGAAACCATTAGACTAGGGCTCTGAGCAGAAGTTTAAATAGAAGGTTCTCTATGGTTTTTTGATGGGTTTCCTGGTTCTGAGCATATATGCAGCAATTTGGCCAAGAATTCTACTGAAGTAGACAACAGGTTATTAACTTGGGATTACTTTATGTCATTTCTTAACTGCTCTAGTTCTGTAAGCAGAATTACTGAGAGTACTTAGTCTGTAAAGTTCTTGTTTTGCTTTAGTTTTTTGCTCTAAGAGCACCACAGCGCACACTTCCATAACATCCCTTACTGAGAGAACACAGAGGGCAAGGAACTGCTCTGCCATAAAGAATGTTTTTTAAAAAGGCCTAGATTCTCTACCTTTTTCTAAGGCAAAGCCTTAGGCTAGTCCTGTGCCATCCTGAGCCATGGCAGAGACAGCTCCTTTGTCTCACTGACTACAGCCAAGGAGACCATAAACCAGCTAAACTCAACCTAAGCATAAAGGACTGTGCCAGCAAATCCTCCCCAGTTTGCATTCACTGGCACCAAGTGGGAAGCAGAAGAGGAGGTCAGAAATAGGGGCTCTATGCCAGCTCAATCGCCTATGCTAGAAAAACATTTCCTTGGGAACTTCCTTGCTATTCTGAATCCTGTGTGCTGGACTGGTGGTACAAACAGGAATCTTGGCCTTCTGTTTGTGTGCTAAATATAACCACATCTCTAATTGCCTCAGTTGATTTCTAAGCTTTTCTTGAGTTGAGGCAGCAGGTTCATTAAGTACAAGAGATTTTAATCTTGTTTCAGGAACTCATTAAATACCTCACTGTAAAAAAGGGAGGATTTCAGGGCCATCTGCTGGCTGTTTGGCACATCACTGCTGGCCACAACCCTGCAGAGGCAATCCAAGAGAGCCAGCAGGCCTGGAGCAAAGTCACAAGCCAAATTCAGCTCTAATACCAGAAAAAAAGGGGAGATTTAGTGCTGGAAACATTTTACAATTTTTACAGTTAATGGGTTGTTTCTTTTTTTAGAGCTGTAGTAAAATAATAAGGGCTAAACGCTGGGTTCAATTACATTGACACAGTTGCTTGGGTTCCGTGTAGACGAAAACACTTCGTCACCTCTGGGTGATTTATACTTATGAGATCAGTTTTAGAGTAACACAGATACAGAAAAATTCAGTTGCTGTGTCACAAGATCATTAGAACTGAAATAAGATTTTACAGCTTTCCTCGACTTCTCCCAATATGTGCACTGCACCACTTTGCTGGAGAGAAATTGGCGTTTCTATGCAGAACTAGCCCACAAAACCTATTCCATTCATGACGGGTATGTTAGGCCTTTGTAGATTCTTCCTACTGAGACAGGAATTTTGCTTTCTTACAGTTCTCTTCCTTTATGCAATTTCCACACAGCAATAAAAATGGAGATTTTTTTGCATCCTAAGTGCACTCATGTACGCAGCTCTACAATGAAGTTGGGGAGATGCCCAAGTAGTACAGTCCAGCTGGTCAACTACTGGGTTGGGATCCTGGGACCTGCAGCCCATGTCCTTGTGCAACCCTTTGTGCTCAGGTAAGAGGAAGGAAATTACCTGTTTCTAATGATGATGCTGATGCTACTGCCTTAAAAAGATCAAGGCACCCATGCAATAGTAACAGAAATCAGAGGCACCTATTTTAGTCAGACAGGTAAAGAATCAAAAGTGTTTCACTGACAGCTGTGCAGATCAAGGCACCTACTACAGGAAAAAAAACCCATGAGAGCAGGAATTGTACTAAAAATATTTCTACAAGTTTTGGAAATCAGTCCCTATGTTGAGTGATACTGTGCTAATCCAGAGTAACTGTCATAGTAAGCAACCACACAATGCTCCAGCACTACTCTTGATGACAAGTACGACCCCCAGATTTTGTCAGGTATTTTTCTACAGTGATATCAGCTCAAAGGGAGAATAAGGTCGTAAAAGGGCAAGGAAGATTTTGACCATAGTATATTGTTAATTTTAGCCTTGTGAGAATGCAAGCAGAAAATCTTTTGGTAGGGAACTTTACCTAACCTCAATAAGCTGAGTCAACAGCATATTAATATAAAAACCCCACCAATTCCGACAGAAAGGTCAGAAAGAGTCTATGCTTAAAAGATGAAAAAGAAAGTATCCACATAATCTATTGGTTAAGACAGAAAGACTCAATCACATGCCTGGATGTTTTTGTTCTGTAAGGCTAAGCCACATTAAGATGATGCTTATGGTAATATAATTACTAATACAAGGTTAGCCAAAGGGATTGCATGGTCAAGAAAAATGAGATGCCTCTGTATGAGCCAACACATTTATTTTCCAAACAGTTTGGCTGTATGACGTAGATAAAACAGTGTTTATATGGTACTGGTAACAAGGTGGTTCCTAATAGCTTTCAAACAACATTATCTTGTTTTACCATGTCACAATAAAACAATAAAGGTAGAGAGAGAATAAAGCTGAAGTTCTGCTGAAAACACCTATTCTGGCCCAATAATAAAAGACTCTAAAAGGTAAATACCAGTTTCTGTCTGTTAAATTAATTCCATAGCTGGATGTAAGGTATCAGGGCCACAAGAACTACCCCTGCAGTAGTTTGGCTACCTATGTTCAAGGCCACCTCTGACACAAGCTCAGGCATGTAACTTCAGACAAGGCTGCTGTGAAAAGCGCTGACTGAAGCCCCTGCTTGGCCCTTCCCCCTTTGCCTGGGAGCTGTACTTCAGCTGAGACACTTGCCCTTGGTCCTTGGCTGAGCTACGCTGAGGCTCTGCCTCTGCCAGGCCTCATCTCACCCATCTGGACCCAGCCCTTAACTAACTGATTGACTTTATGGCTTGATC
Source organism: Brachypteracias leptosomus (assembly GCA_013401335.1). Lineage (NCBI taxonomy): Eukaryota > Metazoa > Chordata > Aves > Coraciiformes > Brachypteraciidae > Brachypteracias > Brachypteracias leptosomus. Next base: position 274,532 of record VYZX01003466.1, read on the forward strand.
TCAGACCTGCTTTATCACTACAGATGTCCCAGGTGGTCGCTGCACTGCTGGCTGACCCTGTGTGCTGTCACTGGACCCAGCCTTGTTCCCACCTTCAGTTCCTGGTCTTTATCTTGGGCCTACCTCATTACCACAGACTTGCCAACTGGTTACCCTCAATGGACTTGCTCTAGTTTTCTCATTTGAGTGCTGTGAGACTGCACTCCTTGCTGGTGAGCTCTCTGCCTGCCTTGCTGTCACCTGCAACTCCTGCCTTGACTTCCCTTACAGAATAACCTGCTTGTGCTGCTCCCAGACATACAACTCAAATATGAGCCTGGCAAAAGTAACAACTACTATGTGGATCCCATCTAATAGGAATGCAATATGTAAATCAAACCCAGTACTAAGTTACACCCATAATACACAAGATGAATGAAATGACATATCAAACCCATTTAGAATCATGGACTGGTTTGGGTTGGAAGAACCTTTCAAGGTCATCAAGACCAAACTCCTTGCACTGAGCAGGGACATCTGCAACTAGAGCAAGTTGCTCAGAGCCCTGGCCAACCTCACCCAGAATGGTTCCAGGGATCAGGCAGCAACCACCCCTCTGGGCAACCTGGGCCACTGCCTATTGTTCCATTTTACAGCCTTCATTTAACTGTTCTACACATCACAGCACTCCTTCTGTCTCCCTTGCCAGTAAAACTTACTCTGCCCAAATACTGCAACAAACCCTACAAATGCTGCTCTAAGCTATTAATTCAACCTGACCTTACCACACATCACATTCACCACTCTGCTGGCTTTGCACAGAATGGAAGATGCTTAAAGGGGGTCTAAATTAGATCCAAAGGTTAAAATGTGGTCAAGGGACCCATTTTCAGATGAGATCAGCTCATAGCAGTCTAAGTTTCATTGAAAGTTTGGGTAATGGATGGGAGCAGAGAGGGAAAAAAAAAAAAAGTCAATCATAGAAGTCAAGTTCTTCCACATATTTTAAAATGAGAGGTGGGACAGAAGTATTCAGCACCTAGAGACACAGATTTGACACATAGGATTCTTAGAACAAACCTGCTGATTTCCAGGGAAACTTGGTACTTACATGTCTTAAAAATACCAGTTGGTATCAGCCCCATCTTTAGGTGCTGAAGTACCTCTGGAAGTTCCTTCTTAGTCTCCTAAGTCACCTGCACTGGTTTGAAAGAGTTCTTCCCAAACCTGATTTTCATTTATGTTGGTGCTTCCCACTGAGCGAAGTAGAGTTTGACTGAACTAGGTTAAGAAAGACAGCAGCATTAAAGTCTGAATTTCATGGCTTTTAAATTTTAGACCAGAACTCTAATGTAACCCTAATGCAGCTTTTTAAATTTCCTTTTCATTTCTTTCCCAACATCTCAGCTACAGTAATTGCAGAGTTGCTAAACTTTCCCTCTGATTATTATTCAATTATTTATGTACATTATAAATGGTCAGAGGAATTCTGGAAACTATGACAAGTGTTCCAGATCTGAACATCTATCATTGCCAAAATAAAGGACTTAAAAAAACCAAAACAAATTTGAAAGTGAGCTACTCTGTCAAATACAAGGGCTTGTTCTTTGAATATACATGTTTATATATAGATACTAGATATTTTCAGAGACAGCTGCCAAATTGTAGCTTCTTTGGTTTTAAATGTCAAAACATTCAGGTTTTTCTGCCTTCCAATGTGCAGCAAAGGGGGGAAAAAAAGAACAGAAAAACCTGCTCTAAATTCAAAGAGAAAATGCTGCTGTCACAATCAATTTCAAATCATCTTATAAACAACTGTTGTATTTGATAGATGATGCTGATACATTTTTCATTCTTAATTTTAATAATGAATATCTCTAAAGAAGAACTAAAAGCAAAGTTGCCCACAGAATATAGTTATTATGAGTTGTGCTGATTTGGTTTCTACCAACAGTGGCTCATACATTCAGGCAGGTTTCCCCTCAAGGAGGCTGTCAGTTAGTTGAGGTCCCAGTTAGCTGAGGTTTCAGCTTCTCCCCCAAGAAGCAGCAGCTCATGTCAATGTCCACACTGCTGTAAGTAGCTTGCAATAATGTCATTTAATCCATTACAGGCATATTTAGACAGCTATTCAGCTACAGCAAGACTACAGCATAGACATACCCTGAGCTGTACTTGAGAGAAGCTACATGAATAAGCCGTTACCTTCATTTTATTGGCTTCAGCACAGCAAAGATGGGAAATGACAAAGATGAAGAACAATTCAGCAATCACCCAGTGTCAGGAATGAGTTTGCAAGGCTCAAGTGTATCCCTGCTGAGCAAGTGCATGCCTGCATCTTACTAAGGGCTAACTGGAGTTTGGTGGCACCTCCCAGCAGACCAAAAAAGGAGCAATCCAAGGGAGTAAGTCTGAATACTAGATTCTGTGTGGCGCACTGTCCTTGCCAGGACAGGCTGATAGAGGGAAAGTCAACTGTTCACTTGAGTCCTTTACTTCTCATCAGTAATTAACCCAGTGTCTGTAAAATGACCTTTCAGCTTGCAGAAATAGTTCTTACAGAACATATCTGAATGGTCCATCCTCCACTTTAGGGCTGGAAAATCCTTCAACTTTTATAGAATCATTTTGTTTGGAAGATACCTTTAAGATCATCAACTCCAGTCATTCTGTACTGATAGAAGAGCTTTGTTATTGCTATTAGCTCAAATGATTGTGGACTCATGGACAAATTCTAGAGTTCCTCATCTCCTCTTACCTTCTCAGCTGCCCTTGTATCCAGTGAAATCAGTGCAAGGATGAATCAGGACTAAATATACAAGTCTTCCCAGGAGGAAAACCAGCCCTGTTCTGAGCCATATTTTAGGCTCTGAGAAAAATCAGGATAATTTCATACTCCCTTAATCAGGGCATCAGCCAAAAGCAAAACCTATTACAAAAACCACATCCTCAAAACCTACCCTCCAAACTGAAATATGAAGCTGATAGGGACAGACATGCAGCTAGGATTCAACATAGGCTTTGCTTTAGAAGTACAACAGTAAAAATATTTCATTGTGTCAAAAATGTTATGAAAAATCATGTGTGAAAGTCTGGCTCCTGTGACAGATTACACTGAGCCCAGTGACTTCAGCAAGTCAGGACTCCTGCCATACACCAATACATCAAACCAGGTGGGCAGCTTTATGGGGAACACTCCCCACAGGAAGGCTGAGAAAAACATTCTTAGTGCAAGAGATGGGCTGTAGGACTTCTTGTCTCACATGATGGTGCTTCATAACATAGATTTTAAATAATGCAATTAAAATGATATTTTGCTTCTAGAAGCACACTTGCACTTGGCCAGGAAGCCATTCCAAAGGGGTAAGTCCTACCCTGAACTACTGACCATGTGGAACAAAACAGGGGTATTCTCTGTCATGGGCTGCTTCCCAGTAACTGACTGATGAGGCTGTAATCTCTCCAGCTGCTCCTGAAATCTGTGCCTCCTGTGTCTCTCTTTCATCTCTTCTTCCCTTTGGGATAGCTCTCTTTTACTTTCTTCAGTCCTGAAAAATATACAGATTTTGCTTTGCTTAAGCTTTTCACTTGGGAGAAAAACCACCCTTGTTCATCTGTTTGCATTTCTGTTTTCTTGTATTTATACCATACACTGGAGGGTGAATCATGACATGAAAGGCTAAAATAGATTTAGAAAGCACTTATGGTGTTTGTGGGGGGACACACAAGAACTTGTCATTGTATGAAATCATCTCTCAAAAAAACTGCAACATCCAAAAGGAAAGAGGCAGACTTCAAGCCTCTGACAAGCGGTGACAATCCACTTGGAGACCAGAACTCCATTAAGCAGAAGCATGTGATGTTTCACACTCCATCCCCACACCAAAATTCTCAACCTAACTCCCTTTTCTAATAGTGACACATTTCCCCTGAACCAAGACCTTGCATCTTCCTTTATTTTGATGTCTGCAGAAAGATTTCATCTGCTATTTCCACAGAAAATATCAAGTTCAATTTCTTCTGAATTCCTCAAGCCCCAGGTGCCCCAACAATAATTAGAATAGTGAGAAAGAAAATTGAAAACCCTTAAAAAATCATTGTGAGCTATTACTCAGCAACACTGAGTAATAAAAACCAGATTCTTGCCAAGCCCTGTTCTGCCATCTATTTGGCAGGCTAACAGGTAGACAAAAATGGAGCTTTACAGAGCTGATTGGAAGCAACAAGCTTTAATGTCAGGAATCCCATAGAGGAAAAAAAACCTGGAAGTAGTCATCTGCTATTTAAACTAAGTACACAGTCACTGAAGCGTCTCAGTGGCAGGGCAGGCAACTGTTTAACACTGGAAAAGTAACAGTCTCTGGAGTGGACAGATTCTAATTCTTTCAAAAGCTTGTAGGTCAAAGTGAAAATGTTAAATTTCACTCTGAAAATAGCAGGCAGAATGTAACCTTTGAAGAGTCAGTATAATGGAGCTCTCTCAAATAGCTGGGCAGGTGCAAGAGGCAACCACCTGGTTTCACTTTAGAATCAGAGCTTATGCAGAATACACCACATTAAGTCCAACGAGGCAAAGGCCCAAATAATTTTGCTATTTCTTCAATTGATACCATTCTTATTTCTCTTCTTTTAAAGCTTTCCAAGATATTCCTGTGGTATAACCTATTCCTCATGGGTGGGCTTTGTCCCTCTAAGCTCTTGCACTTTTCTTGAAGTCAGAGTCAGAATTGCTTTGTTTGGGGAATAAAGCTAAAGGGGAGATATGATACATCTTCTAGGTATAAATGGCTTTTTATGCTGAGAAACAGAATAAGCCATTTTCAATACCTCCTGGGAACACAAAGGATACTTTAAACTTAAGCTTATTCTATCCCCAATTTAAGGAAAAGCTTTACAATTGTAAGGATAAGTAAGCAGCAAAATGCACTACCTGGGGAGTCAAGGAATCCTCACCATTGAGGACAGAGACCAAGCCATACACAGATCTGCCAGGAATGGATTAGATTTTACTTCTCTATTGGCTGAGGGAAACAGACCCTTCCAGACCTATCTTCTATGAAGCTATGCTTAGTAAATCTCAGTGCTGTTCTTCATAAAGAAGAATGATATCATGTTATCCTCCTCATAGAATAAAAAAAATCAAAGAAAATGGCTAAATTCAGAGTCAGAACTGCCATAGCTTGTCTAATCCCAGGCCAGTTCACTGACCTAGTCTGGCTGCCTCTAAACCTTAAGCAATAGCTGCCAGGATTGGCCATCTTTCCAGGTAACAAAACCACACATCCTTTTGCTCCAACTTACAGACCAGAGAAGTAGCATTCTGTAATCTTAGACAATTCCATAAGCCATAATCAAAGTCAATGCCAGCTTTTCTTGTGCAATACCTTGGCAATTCTGTTGTAGTTAGAAGAGACTCTGGAGCATTTCCTGGATTTTGAACCTTCTCAGCTTCCATTTTTTCTTTTTCTATGGCAGCTCCATCATCCCCACAGCTTGACAAGGGGATAGTGCTTTTCTCTGGTTTCAATCTCACCAGTTTCCTAGGAATCACCTTATTTGTCTCTTGCCTCACTTTAAAATACTGGGTTTGGCTTATTTTAGGGAAACCTATCTCTTCCAGACTTTTGGGGTCCTGTTTTATGCCTTCAAGTTTTCCAGCTGGGGTAGATGCTTTAAGAAGCTCCAAGGCTTCTTTACAGGCTGCATGGAGTTGTTGCAGTAACAGGCTTTTCCCTGAGCAATTACTCCTGCAAAGAAAAAAAGATTTAATAAAGATAAAGCATTATATGAATAAATCCAAACTCTGAGGAACTTCTCATATGAGTGACAGCTCTAAACAAGAACCAGGCATTTACACAATAAATAGCTACTGGTAATAGCAGCACAACACACTAGTTATCAAATCAGTATTTAACATTGATGGGCTGGACTACTAAGGCACATGCCTAAGTAGTGGTAATTCTAGGAGAGCACCACGTATCGGAGATCAGTCTTATGGTACAGTGCTAGAGATGGCACTAACTACCTGAGCACTCTGGGGGTAAACCAACAGCGTATTTTAGAATCAGGTTTGGGTGAGAAGGGACCTCAAAAATCATTTTGTTCCAACCTCCCTGCCATGGGCAGGGACACTTTCCACTACATCAGGTTGCTCAAGGCCCTGTCCAACCTGGCCTTGAACACATCCAGGGATGGAGCATCCACAGCTTCCCTGGGCAACCTGTGCCAGTGTCTCGCCACCTTCACAGTGAAGAACTTCTTCCTGATTTCTTATATAAATCTCCCTTCTACTTTGAACCCATTATCCCTAGTCCTATCACTACAAGTCCTCATGAACTAGCCTACAAGAAGGCTGAGGAAGGACAAGTGCCTGGAAATCATAACTAACTCTCCAAGGCCCCAATACAGAGGTATGTTGTACTACAGAATACATAACCCTGTTTAGTAATTCCATCTAGAGTGAAACTAGCATTGAATTCTTGTGAATGGAATCAGAATCTCACCCTGCTGTGACCATGGGGCTCTCTCACTTCAAAACCAAACTGAATAACATTTGCTAAGAATTTCATTTGTGTATGTTCTTTAACATTAAACTAAATCAAAATCCAATCAGCTAAGCTCTACTCTCCTCAACTCCAGATTTACACTGATACAACCATAGCACTTGCCTCAGTGCCAGTGAGAGCTCCCCAGGCATCTTGTTCCTGCTTTATGCTGGCTGTGGATTAGATGTTCTAAATTATATTGAGTGTTTAGGTTCCATTCCTTGTCAAATCATTTATTCTTCCAAACCATTAAAAAAGCAATTGGCTGACACAACAATACAAATGTTGCTTGTCCTCTGCGCTGCTGTAATGGGAACTTCTACGCATCAGACTTCTAAATAAGATCCAGAGGATAAAGGCAGTAATATATTTAAAGCTTGATGTATCTGTCTCACATGAAACAAACATCTAACAACCTATGGGTATGAATCAAGCCCTGAGTTTAGCAACAGGAAAAGGTTGGCATCTGTGCCTACTGAAGAATTCACAGTTTAGGATTCCATCCATCACACTCTCCCCTTTCCCCTCTTCCTCCCCCTTCCAATTAAGGAGAGTTGAGAGCATCCCTGCCCACACAATGTATTCAATATTCTCTTTAAATCAACATCCCTTCTAGCCTATTTTACTATTTCTAAAAATAAAGGTTTGCCTGAGTCAACTCCCCACAATATTTTCAAAGTTTGATTGTGAGTCATTTCAAAACCAGTTCTCCTGTCAAGTCTGTGGAAAGAGACAATTTTCAGCCACCCAGCTCTACTGTCTTTTGAGCTGCTTCCATACAGCTGTACAGGAGCAAGGTGCTACACTGCCTCAAGGATCAACAACTATTTTCCAGCTTCAGTATCTTTACTATGCAACAGAAAAGAGTCATCTCCTGGGGCCACATTGAAGCACCTCCATTATTGGGCTTTGTGGCTGTGAAGACCAGGAACAGAGATATTTCAGTACATGAGCTCTCACTGTAATCACTGTTTAGGTAATTATTTTAGTTTCAGAAAAAGTTATCATATTGTTTTAAATAGGGTCCTGGTAAAAAGTCTTACATTCTCCTCACTGCTTGGTCCTTAACTGTCATTGTCTCTTCAGTGGAGCTGTCACTTGCACTAGGAAACAGATCAGAGCACATCAGTTAACTCTGCTAAAACAGGGTGTTGCTTTTTGTCATTTCTAGGATGCAAATTTAAAACCATTATGAAAAAGGGAGAGACTTTCAGGGAAGATCTCCAGGTATTATGGATAGTTCTTCACTCTATAGCAAAACAAATATTCAAGCAACTGCATCAAAATGTGTTAGCTGCTGATTAACTATTAGCTGTTTATCAATTACAAGGTTTCTTCTGGTGAGTTTTCTTTAACCCTTTGCTGCAGCAAGTATACATGCCAAGAAGGAAGCAAACAGCTACCTCAGACACCATATGTTCTTGGGGAAAGATCATGTTTGCCAGGATGTGGTGCAGATTGAGAGGAATTCAGCCTCCCATAACCATCAGTAAGGACTTCTTATCACCTAGTAGTCAGAAATCAGCACCTACAGTTGCTTGCCAGAGACATAGCAAAGGATGGCCACTTTGTCTACAGTGCTGTCAGAATGCCAGCCCAACTCACTTTGCAGGCACTGTCCACTCCTTTAGAGATTGAAACCTTCTGAATGTTATTTCCCTAGATGATTTGCACATCCTTTCCATGTTGTCTGCATCCCTACACCTTGTTCAGAGAAGTGAGTCTCTCCTGAGATTATGTCTGTGCCCATATAGGGGATATGCCTCCCTCCTAAGGTCACCAAGGTGGGGAAGAAGAGAATACTTTCAAAGATACATTTCACAAGCAGGAGATGCAGGGAGAAGGTTTCAGTTTCCCACTTTTTTCCCCCACACACACTCCTTGCTAACAATAAAGCCAGAGTTTACCTTTGTTCCTCTGAGAATGTTACTGACTTCTGTGGTTTGTCATCTCTCAAATCTATGTACACTGCTACAGGCTCTGGCAGGCACTGTAATCTCATGTTCATTTTTAGAAAGCTTTGTGGAGACGATAACAAGGCAACATCCCTAAGTACAGAAAACACTGTTTCAGCATGTCTTCCACCTTATCAAGACAAGAAGTCCTGCAGGGCATGGATTATGATCAAAATTGTATTGTGAAAGAAGCTTTGCACTTGGCTACTGTACAGATTCAAGCTCAGCTTCTGCCTACTAACTACCACCTTTCAAACCTGGACTCAGATTCAGCTTCCCCTGAGAACGCAGACCACGGGCAGAGCAATAAGGGATATTTAGTTCTCAAAAATGGACAATGTCAAATCATTCTGTAGGAAAGAGGCAGGCGGTACCAAAGAGCTTACAAGCTTTAAGAGCCTGGTGTCATTCAGTAAAAACAGGCCCTTTTTTTCCTGTCTCCTCTATTTTATCCTTCAGAACACACAAAGTGCAAATCATCTTCATGACTCTCCCAGCTCTGGCAATGAGGGTACTTTTCACCTTCCCCTGTACAGGCTTGTTTCACTGTTGTTTCCTTTGTACCACTATTGATATTGTTCCTTCCAGTGTGGAAATCCACTTCCTTCACACAACTTCCAAGATGCACTGACTTCACTGATACTACCAAAAAATCATCCTATTATGTAGATTGAAGCAAGAGAAACTGGCACCCTAGGTGACAAAAACTGGCCATGATAGTTTGCTTAGCCTTGTTTTCCTGCCTTTCCCATTTGTCTCAATTGTCTGGTAAAGTCTAGACAAAGGTGGCAATTGAAGGAGAGTGCCAAAGTGGCAGGATACTGACTGTTAGTCATCAAGTGTACATGACTGATTCTTAGTTTTTCCCTTTAATGCCCCTGTAGCATATTCCAACTACAATAACAGCTTTCTGCAGAGGCTACAGAGAAAAGCACCTACAGAACAGCACAGTCTCACAGGTATCCCTACTGGCAGTCATGATTACCTAGTGTATAGGACAGAAAAGGACCTACTTATTCTCCTGCTGTTCTTGAGAGGAGGAGAGCTTGGCTGATCGCCACCTGCAGTGTGTAGATGCTGTCCTGGACTGCCTGGCACACAGCTCTTCTAGCTTTTCCATGAGCTCGTTTTCAGTTCTGCTCCCAAAGGTCTCTATGGAAGAGCAACAGAAAGAAACACCAGTTCTGGTTTTCTGCCATGGATCACCCAATACACCCTTTCCCCATTTTCACATTGTCACTTTCTCTACAGCCTGTCAGAAGAGGAGGTAATAAAGATCCTATTGTCATCTGGTTCTAACTCACTTCAAACCTTCATCCATCTTGTCTGATTCACTCTTAGGCCATGACAGGCCAAAGCACTGCTTTCAAGCTATGTCAGCAAGATGAAACCTTGAGGGAAGCAAATTAAAAGCAAATTATAGAGGCATTAAAAACCCATTATGATTTCAGCATCCAAGATGCTGCTGTAGGGAATGACTTAAACACAGGAACCTAAGCTTTAGGGTTTGGCTGGTTGGTTTTTGTTTGTTTGTTTTTATACACTTTCAGCAAGTTGGTATTAATTTAGCAACATTACCATGATCTGCTGAGGAGAAAGCAACTTCAGCATGAATGTTATCTTTCTGCTGCTCCAGCTCCTCAAGAATCTTGTCTAGGTCCCACTTCTCAATATTCTGAAAGAAAGCAACCAAGATGTCACAGAAAATTCACTCCCAAAAAACCGCTACAAAATACAATTCCCTTTGACTCATTCTTCATAGTAACTCCATCAGATTTTTCTGGCACATATAAACACAACTGGCACAGAAGTCCACCTGACTTATCTCCAGAACTATAGCACTGTCACTTGCCACATTGGCACAACTAGCAAAATGGTATTTACTGTTTGAACACTGCTTGCCTCACATCATTGCCATGGTTCTGCACACCTAGCATATCCACGTGCTATATAATTACTAAGAGAAACTAGTGAAGGATTAACCAAGGTTCATTCAACTATACCAAAGGAGGAATATCTTCTCCTTCCCCACTTAAAACTGCAAAGGCCAGAAGTTTCTAGAATAGCCTGAAATGACAGTTCCATAGAAGCAGAAACATAGGTCCATCCTAGATATTCATCTGATTCATCTCATCATAAGCTGAGACATAACTCATGTTATGTCCTCCACATGGCTCCATCTTTCACACGCATTCACATGGTGGGAGTCTTCCCACAGCAAGTGCTCCTATTCATCCCTCAAACTCACCATCACTACCAGATCCCCAGGTATTTTATTTCCTCCCTGTCCATTCCTCCAAGTACTCTTCCTCACCCTTTCACTGTGTTCGAGAGAATGTCCCTAACTGCACTGCCAGGTTTCCTTTAAGCAGATCCACAGGGAAAAGGAACCATTTACTTTATCTCTTCAGTCAGCACATCTATCCAGCTGCTCTATCTACTGCTGCTGAGGCTTTTCCTCAGAATCATCAACCCTTTTGAAACAGGCTACAGAAAGCCACTGGAGATAGTCAAACATTAAAAGATGGCCTGAATCAAGATCAAACATACATGTTCTAATTCTGAACAATGCTGAGAACTTCTCTGCCACTAACACAAGAAGGACTTTTGACTTTTCAGTTATTTGAGATGCATCCCACCACCTTTTCCTCATCCTCCAACTCCCAACCAGAGCAAATCCCCATTCCTCCAGGTACAGTCAGCACCAGATGCTATCTCACAGCTGCTTATTCCACACTGAAGATAGAATCGGCCATTTTGTTGCCATGAATCCCAGATACATTGGCTGAGGGTGTGCTCACACTGCCAACTTAGGTACAGAACCAGTCTGCAATGACAAAAGGCCATATGCATCTAAAGTATTGATGGCTTTCCCCTCTGAATATTATTTGAAATTAAAGTTTTAATTTCAAATATCCATATCCATCTGAAATATCAGACTCTAGAAGTACTCATGATTTTTTTAAATGAAGTTGGCTGTCAGTTATGTCACAACTACAATTACCATGCATTTCATGACCACTCAAGGGCTTTAGAAAAGCAACCTCTTCTTGTGAAAACCTGTCAACTGCCCCTCCTATTTCAGAGAGGATCCTTGCTCTTTGCTGAGCAATAAGTCTTCACACATACCTCAGCCTGACTAGATCTAGTCTAATAGCACATGCTGCAGCTGATGAAAGGTAAAAGCCTGATGAGAGTCACAAGCTGAAGCCACTCACACTGACACAAAACTAATACTGATTGAACAATGTCACCAAGATGTATCAATCTGGAAGAGTGAACAATGACTGACAATGGAGCCCTCTACAACAAGAACAATGTCACGGGTCAATACAGGTGCTGTTGTATCAAACAGCCCAAAGATAACAACCAATGTGCAATCGCAGCCCAGAAGGCCAGTCCCATCCTGGGCTGCATCAAAAGAACTGTGGCCAGCAGATCAAGAGAGGTGATTCTGCCCCTCTACTCTGCCCTGGTGAGACCTCACCTGGNCTTTAATTATGACATGGTTAGTACTAAGCTTTTTCAATAATAGTGCTTAAATACAAACCATCGTAATAAAAAGATCAAACTACCACCTAAGAGGCTCTATTCAGCCTCCTGCTCCTTCACAGGAATAGCACTATGGTACTAAGACAACATACAGGGTCCAGAAGAAAAAGAAATGAAGATTTGCATCATTTAATTTCTAAAAAAAAATTTCAAATTGTCTGATACAATTGGAATCAAGAAGAAACAGTAAATTAGTTTTAACAACCTTAGTTGACAACCAAGGTACCTTGCTGAGATGGGAAGTAACAGTCACCTTTGAAATCCAAACAGACACCACACACAAGACAGCTTTGCCCTCACTTTATGAGAGGGAGGAAACACTGGGCCTTGTCTCAGTGCTCATCCAAAAGCATCAGACTTCAGTTCAATGAAGTCAGTGATATCAAGGAGGTTCTGAAAGGAAAACCATGCTTCCAGAATAGAGCAACTGACCTATACCAGATGAGATGGGAATTAAACCTAGAACCACTAGAAAAAGATCCCTTCCACCAACAGCATAGTTAAATCATAGAATCATTTGGGTTAGGAAGGACCTTTAAGATCATTGAGTCCATCTGTTAACCCAGCACTGCCAGATCACCACATCTCCATGGCTTTGGAACCCTTCCAGGGATGGGGACTCCACCACTGCCCTGGACAACCTGGAACAGACCTCAACAACCTTATGGTAAGGATTCCTACTGTCCAACCTAAATCTCCCCAGACATAACTTGAGGCCATTTCCTCCTGTCACTTGTTTGAGAGAAGAGACTGACCCCACCTGGCCTCAATCTCCTTTCAAGAAGTTGTCCAGACTGAGGAAGTCTCCCCTGAGCCTCCTTTTCTCCAGGCTCAACAACCCTAGGTCCTTCAGCTGCTCCTCACAAGGCTTGTGCTCTAGACCCTTCCCCAGCTTCATCGTCCTTCTCTGAACACACTCCAGCCACTCAATGTCCTTCTTGGAATGAGGGTCCCAAAACTGAACCCAGAATTCAAGGTGTGCCCTCCCCAGTGACACAATCCCTGCTCTTAGTCCTGCTGGCCACAGTAGTGCTGACACAAGCCAGGATGCTGGTGCAACACAATTTAAGACAGACAAGCAGCTGCATTGCCTATGCTAGAACAGCTCTAACATCAACAAGTTTTATTTTTTGTGATTATAGATGAAAGGCTAAAGGAAACACCTATGCTGTGATTCTATAGAAGATTTTGCACAGAAATACCACATTCGTGTTTTGTGCTGATTAAGTCCTAATGATCTTAAAAATCAATAGAGGAAGCCAGGTCAACATCTGTAACTATAGTACTGAAAGCAACAACCTTTCCACAAACCAGTTAAGCACACACACAAGCTGGTCATCCCACAGACATAAGCACCTGCCTTCAGTGGAAGAGACTTAAGACTTCAGGAAAAATTCTACTCACATCTTCTCACCTTTATGCTACAGGAGATACAAGATACTAGAAGTCTGCCTGGGGCCAGGCAAGTTCCCTGCCTTCTTACCAGGGACAGACTCATGACTCTGCAACCCCCAGACTCGGGGCAAAGATAAAAGCAGCAAAGAACTCTTGTGGTATGCGTGGAAATTGGCATTTCAGCTCTTTGTTCTGGCAGGATTCTGCAAGCAATGCACTGTGCCCTCTGCCCCAAAAGTAGCACTCCCCAAAACTTTGCTTGGGCCACTTACCTGCAATGACAAATGGGTCAGTTCTTGAACACCCAAGGAGGTCTTCTCCTCAGCAATTCTTTGCGGACTGTTGCTAATGCCATGTGAGGGAGGCTTGAACTCTTGGTCTGCATGGTCTGGTGATGGCTTCAGAATGATTTTGGAGAGTATCTTTGTCTCTATCAGCTTTCTTCTTTCTTTTTAACTGTTCAGCTCTTCCACAGACAATGCTGTATTAAACCAAGAGTTCCCACTTTCCCCAGCCTGTCCTCTGCCCAGTTCCCTCTCTTCAAGGTAATCTGTGGAATCTGGGAAAGACTCTTCAACAACAGCTCCTTTTTGGCTTGAAATTTCTTCAGCCCAGCTGGCAAGATTGCAAGCCTCATTTTCAATCATTTGTCCATCTTCCTTTGCAATGACTTGGGCATCATCTGTTTTTTTCTGAAAGCCAAACCTTTCCAGATCCCCATTCCAGACCTCCCATCGGTGTCTTTTTGCCTCTTGGGTTTGCTATAGGTAAGAGAAAAATACTCACATGTGGAAAGCTACATCTCCTAAGACTTAGAAGCTGACAACTCACTAAAACAAAGTGATTGAAAGACAGCAGCTCCAACTCAGACACCACCTGGAAACAGCACACACCATATCCATCATGGAAAACAGTAAGACTGCTTCCTTTCTGGAGACTTTAACTTCAAGCAGTGCCAAACATCCTTGAAATTAATTTTCCTTACATGTGCCCATCATACAGCAAGATAAACAACTGGGAAAAAGCAGCACAATATTACGCTTCCCATGATGGAACAGTAGGGCTAGCCAGCTCCTCTGCTGGCTTCCTATGATGTCTAATCTTCAGCACTGCAGATGCAATGTAATAATTTTATCTCAGAGAAGCTGTTGAAGTGATAAACTTCATACTCATCTTCCTTACTACATGGTCCTAACTAATCCTATGTTTTCTAAATACATAAAATGGTATCTGAAGTTATTTCAAACCCTGAAAATATGTAGGGGTCATTGCACAGCATTACTGTTAATGCACATAAAAAAAAAAGTAAAAAGATAACAATAAAAACCACAAGGAAATGGGACAAAAAAAAGATCTAAAATATCAAGAACACAGAACATTTTAAACGGTCATTGTATAAACAGAAAGAAAGATGTAGTCTCTAGTGGGAGAAAGTTCTGGGGATGATGTTCTTCTGTCACACAGTTCAGTGAAAAGGGTCAGATAACAGCAGCTACCCATGCTGGAAACAACCAGAACCACAGGGTTACAGTAGTACAGCCTGCACCCCACAGCCAACAACCAGCATGTTTGAGTCTTCCAAGGAAAACTCCAGCAGTTCTTCTGACAGATCAGGAATTAAGTTTGGCTGTTCCCGCTGGAAGATGAAAAGCTCTCCATCACTCTCACAGTCAGACTGCAAACAAAAAGAGGTTAAATGAGAGACTGTAACACTCACCTAAATACCTGTTGTGCCGTGAGAAACCCTATGTTGCTGCCACTCAACAGAAGCTCAGAGACAAGAATTCTGTCTGCAGTCACATCTTCACTAGACAGTCTGACAGCCCACCACTCAGCAACCTAGGCTATCTACAGCAGCCCCATATTTGAGTAAGCTACAATTGTTAAAATAGTATAAAATGTTGAATTACCATTGAGGTTGATGACCAACTTACCTCTGAACAAAACTATGACTAGGAGTAGGCAAGTTCTTTAAATTCCAAGTGATTCTTTGCACTACCATTTTCATCACCAGAGAGTAGCACAAGCAGGGCTGCTCATGAAAAGAAGGGGAGCTGAGAGGAAGAGCACATAACTGGAAACACAAGAGCCTCACCAGGCCCACCGCAGTCCCACCATATCCAAGAGAAGTACACAGGACAGACTAGAGGATGTGACCAGGTTGAGTTAAGAATCCATATCATGAAGCAATAGTATGATGAAGAGGCAGGTCTGAAAAAGCCAGAAAAACCTACTCACAAGTAAAAGCCTGGATCAAGCAGGACTGCAGCTAGAATCCAGTACTCCCCCAACATAGCTCAGCCAAAGAATGAAGGCCCAGAGCTGATCTTAAATAGATCTGCTGGGCAGGTGAGTGGGAGCCCCAGTTGAGGCTGGGCAGGGCCATGATGGCTTATTATTGCAATCAGGACCCTGACATTCATCATTAAGAACACAAAGCAGCACCTGTATTTGGTTGGACAGAATTTAAATAGCTTTGAAGATCTCTTTTCTGAACATCATGTGTGCATTTGAGATGATTCCTTATGTATGGACACCACAGTCAGATTAAGCACCCCCTCAGCAGTCAGGACACCGATTTGCTGCTTGTGCCTTTGTTTAGCAAATCTCCATTTTCAGTAACTCACACTGGAGAATTCTCTCTGATGAAAATAATTTTTCTTAACATGAAGCAAGCTGCAACAGAACTTCTTTCTTCTTAATTGCATATCAGGGTAACAAAAGTAGTTCAGGGCATAATGCACATTTTTGGGTGCCCTTTTTGAATGCAGGAGCCCAGCCCACTAGGGTTACAATCTCAGATACATAAACATACCTTCAACGCAGTGGAAACCCCTCAAAAGTGCCGCACAGAAACCGCGGGGTCAGCAGCAGACTACTGCTTCACATTAAGCAGGAGAGGGATTATACAACCAGAGCATCTGAATGCAAATTAAGGGGAGCAGATAGATTGTCTCAGCTCCTTCAGAAGGAAATTTTTTCCACATATAATAGAAATAGAGAATTTGCAGATCATTTATAAGTAAAAATATGTTCAAGATGATTTAATGTTATCAAATGGTATTCAGCACCATAGTACAAAGCTATTGCTCTGTCTTAACCATATTGTACACTCATACAAAAAAAACACCTAAAAAGAACTTCTGTGTGTTGGGCCTTATCTATGATATAGATGGATATTAAAATGCAATGTTTGTTTTAAATAACTAAACCAGAATGTAGGTAGAGGGGAACTGAGAAACAGTGAGGTGATATAACTGGTCCAGTCTGTTAGTGATAGAGCCAGGTGCAGAAAACAAGTCATGGAATCTGTATCAATGCTTTATCCACTAGATCACACTGCTTCTGATGGTAGATTAATAAGTAAAAAATACCCCACGGAGGCACTTCTGGCTCCTTCACTAAGTTAGAATAAAATACATCCTTTATGTGTTCAAATTTTTTTTTTCAAATTTATACATGTTTGAAAATTAATAGAATATTCTGACTTGGACAAAAGGCCGCTAATAATTGAGTCTTGAGCTGCATTATTCCCTTTGAAAAGTCAATGCCAGAGCTAGAAGCTTGGACTAGAGAGGCAGGCACTTTTATTTCCACCAGATTGTTGCTGAACAGAGATCTTCAGCAGCCAAGAGGCAGCCTGGCCCAGACACTAAGACCCAGTAAGTGAAAAACCTGTCATGCTGAGGAATACTGCACAATACCTATCAATCTTATGCTTTATTAAAAGGTTAGTAGCATCATGCTTCTTTGCAAGCAGAATTGAAGCACAAAAAGGCAATGTGACTTGTGGAGAACAATAGGCAGGAGAAAAAGCAGAATCCAGGATTGAAACAGCTTCCAAATGCTTTTTCCAGTGGACTACAAAGTCTCTGGGAACATCACTTTCCTGTGATCCTCATATGTAGTAAAATATACTAACAGGCCTACTGTCTTGCAAGGACATCATTGGAGTGAAAAGCACAATACTCTTAAGCATAAAACCTTATCATTACATTTTAAATCAGCAGCATGCTTCTCTTACACTGTATTTTTGACTAAACTAAGAAGAAATGTGGGCTGTTTTGCAAGATGCCCACTATCCTCCTTTTCCCAACCTAGAAGTATTTATTGTCTGGAGAAATCAGTCCCCCTTTCAGGTTACAAAGAAGAGAGGAGATTGCAATTACACTTTGACGATCAGAGATCATCCAGAAGGCTGTGGATTAATGCACAGCATTACAGCAGTCAGAACAGGTATCCCATCAAGGATACCACACCAGCTACTCAGAAATCCCTGGCCAAGGTTACCTTCTTTTGCTTTTGAGAGGTTTCTCTAAAAGACAGGGAAAAAGAAAGGCAGGTTCCAGTGCTTACTGTGGAGGTGTCAGAGTCCAGAGAGGGGAGCTGGTCTTTCACTGCAGCAAGTATGGCTCCCAATTGAAATGTTCTGTTGCTCTGAACGGGAACTGTAGGAGGCTCATATGGATGCTCTGTATCCTCACTTTGTCCTTCTGAGGCCATCTGAACAGTTTCCTTTCAGTCAGATGAAAGATGAGCTTAAGTACATCTCACAGAAGAACACAAGGGATAACATCAGTACAAAACAAGAGCAAAGCGTGTGCGTTCAGGGTCAGCATAATTCTCAGCACTCCCAGGGTTTTCACTGTCAGCAGGGAATGATAAAATCTGCAGTTTTGGAGCCATTCCTTCTCACTTGAGTTCAGAGGGCTGAGAGCTTTCTGCCCTGCTCATCATATCCACCCATAACTGGGGCTACGTGAGGGGTAGTTTAGTCCCTCATTTATAAAGCATTTTTCAGGATTTTAAGCCAGACTGACTTGTAATGGTGTCCTCAGAAAAGCAGGTTCACTTTGCCTGCACAGGGAGAGAAGACAAGGTTGTTATCTCTGCTCTCAGCTGGTTTTTACTCCTTTTCCCTATTTCACCTTCCCCTCTTCACTCCTCAAATGAAAGATAAAATGATTTCTGTTTGCTATTTTTCTATGGATTTGTATAAAAATAGCAGGAAGTAGGCACGCTCTTGGATATTGAGTTCTCAAAGTGTTTATAAAGTGGACTCTTTCCTCATGTGTTCCTTGATGTACATGAGGAGTCAAGACAACACAGTAGGGACTATTGCTGTACTAACATGTCAGATAATTGATCCTCACAGAAAACCTTTACTTTTTAAATTTTATGCTACAATTACATGGTTTCCTGAGGAATCAAACATGAGAGTAAATAATTTCTGTTTGGCAAGAAAGGTCGTTGTTCAGCACTGAAATAACTGTCCATATGATTACACTGTCACTACTATTTGGACCAACAATGTTCCTCTAAGCATAAAGTGAAACTCTTCTCATGCCCTGGAAAGTTTACAACTTGCAAAGCTTCATATGCCATATCCATACAGTGGCAGCTTTGTTCAAGGGAGACAACCCCTGAATGTGATCCAGGTCAAGCGGAAGGAAATCCCAAGGCTGGAGCACTAGGCTCTGACGGTGAGCAGAGGGCAAGAGGAGTCCCATGGGGATAAAAACAACTTGCCTACTGTGACTCCCTCTGCCAACTTGACACGTCAGTCCCCCAAGGTGAAGGATGTTACACTAGATCTGACTTATTAGTCAGCTGATCCAGCATCTTCTCTGAGAGCAGCTCTGTTTAAACTGAATTGCAGACTTCAGACATAGTAGTGTTAGGTTGACTTTTGGACTTGATGATCATAGAGGTCTTTTCCAACCTTAATGATTATTAAGTGGCTTTAACACAATAGGTACTTTATGGACAGCTTGGGTCAATTGAGACGTGAAATCCCGATTTTCTCCTTGCGACTAGGACGGACATCTCCTGCCACCTCCATCTCAGGAGCCTCGCTGTCCGGGTGCCACTGGCAACGAGGGAGAAGCCCAGAAGATGAGGGCGGAAAACACCCCTTCACTTCAGAGCAGCATTCACGGGCACATAGCCGGCCGCAGCCCTGGGGACGAGCTAACTTCTGCCCTCCGCACTTGTCACACCACCCCAGCAACTTTCGGGAGCCGCGGTGCCAAAGGGACGCACTGAGGTACCCCGATGTGTGAACTCCCTCTCTCTCAACAGCCAAAATGGCGGCCGCGCATCAGCGCCAGCGCCGCCGTCGCCATGGCAACAGGGCCAGCGGCTGCCCGAGCTCCGGGCCCGCCGAGAGCCCTCCCGTCCCCTCCTCCGCTCCTTCCCCTCACTCCCAGGGTCTTTCACTCACAACCAGGGGCCTCCGAGCGCCCCCCCCC
>VYZX01003466.1:294592-313242 GCA_013401335.1 Brachypteracias leptosomus
GTTCCTTGCGTGGGTGGGGCGACTTCCGGTAGCGGGGCTCACCAGGTGTGCAGGTGAGGGGCGGCGGGGCCGGGGCCTGCGTCTGCGTCGGGGGCTGTTCTCTGGTGACTGCGGGGAGGGACGGCTTGAGCGTCAGACGCTTATGGGGAAGCCCCCACGCTGTCGTCGGTCTCGGTGGGCCCGTGACCGGAGTGGTTCTAGTCCTCTAGCTGAGGTCTGCCGACTCCGCGGCAGGGTAGGCCGGGGCACCCCAGTGGGTTCCTACCCGTGTCCCGATGAGGTGCGGGGATAACGTACCTCGAAACCATTTTACTGTGAGACTTCTGGGAACAGCCATGTAGTTACCGGTTTGGCGGCTACAACCGGGCTTGTTCCTCTTCAGGCGACTGGAGTCTGCCCAGCACCGAGCCCCTGGGGCTGTGGTGTCCAGCTGCCTTGAAGTGCTGTGTCTTATCCGGCATAGCTCCTGTCCTGGGAAATGCAGTCCTGAATGTGGCTATTGAATTGGTTTTGTGCCTCTTATTTTGTCTTTTTGGGAGTGTATTATGAGCTTTAACAGGCCTGAGAGTGCTAGGCTTGTGGTACAGAGGAAGAGCTTTGTATCTTTTCAACAGGGATATGTAGGATTGAAACAAGGTGTTGTGGGTCCTCAGCTGGAGCTTTATTTTCCCTTGCATACTGCTCTCCTGTGAAACTTGCTGGGGTTCCTACAGCTGAAATGTGTTTGCACATCTCTAATTAGTCAGCAGACAACAGTAGTGCAAAGATGAAATATTCTGTTTCTAGGATTGCTTGTTGTTGTAACTGAGCTGGTAACAACTACTTATACTTACCTGAGTGTGTAACAAGGCTTCTTAGTTCCTCCAGTAGATTGTTGCTGAATTTAGTGGAGGTAAAACTAAGTCAGGAGCAGAAATGAAACATGTTGCTGGCTTGATGGCTCAGTTGAAAATTCCCAGTAACTTCTGCTCTCTTGGGTGTCCTGTGTTCTTTGGGATGGAAGGACCCATATGGATGTTACCTGTGCAATTGGAAGAGCATGTGAGAGAATGAATTTAGCAGAGCCTGTGCAGCTTAATGGTGCCTGATGAGTGGTAATTAACAAGCAGAAAGCTGGCAAGGGACTTTTTAGAATGTTGGGTGGTGGTAGGACTAGGGGGAATGGATCAAAACTAGAGGTGGGTGTTTTCAGGTTAGGTGTAAGAAGTTCTTCACCATGAGGGTGGTGAGACACTGGAACAGGTTGCTCAGAGAGATGGTGGAAGCCCCATCCCTGGAAATTTTTACGGCCAGGCTGGATGGGGCTCTGAGCAACCTGATCTAGTGGGAGGTGTCCCTGCCTGTGGCAGAGGGGGTGGAACTAGATGATCTTTAAGGTCCCTTCCAGCCCTGAAAGTTCTATGATTTGTTCTGCTGGGGACTGGTTGCCTCAGTTGCTTCTCAGATCTCCTCCCATTTATCTTATTATGGCTCTTCTGCCACTCTTTCATCTACTGTCATTTGTTCCTTAGGCTTATCCTCCAAAAACGTAGGAGTCTTTTAGAATTATAGATCGCAGAAAGGTTTGGGTGGGAAGGGA
Organism: Brachypteracias leptosomus; assembly: GCA_013401335.1. Classification (NCBI taxonomy): domain Eukaryota; kingdom Metazoa; phylum Chordata; class Aves; order Coraciiformes; family Brachypteraciidae; genus Brachypteracias; species Brachypteracias leptosomus. The sequence continues at coordinate 296,172 of VYZX01003466.1, forward strand.
CCTCTAAAGGTCATCTAGTCCAACCTCCCTTCACTGAGCAGGGACATCTGCAACTAGAGCAGGTTGCTCAGAGCTCTGTCCAACCTCACCTGGAATGGTTCTCCAGACAACCTGGGACAGGCTCTCACCACCCTCACTGTGGTTTTCTGCAGTTTTCATACTAAGTTTTTATGGTATATTTCTTTTTCCCTTCTTTCTGGTTTTCTCATCTGCTCAGATAGCAAACTCTGAATCCAGGGCAGGATGATCTCAGACCATTTCAGTCCCAGCACTCTGGAGTTCGGAGCCTGATAGATGGGTGCTGATGTAGTAAATATAGCTAATAACAGCCTCGTGGGGCTGAGGATAGTGCTTGACAAATGTTAACTTAATTGGCCCCAAAGCAGGCAAACAGCCTGTAAATGTTTGGGAGGTCTTTGTCTAGCTTATTCTCAGCAATCAAATATCTCTGATAATCACAGTACTCTTGGTTTTACTTTCACAAGGATTTTTGCGATCTTTAACCAAAACCTTCCATGCTACAATTTACACCTGCTATATCTTGTCATATTCACCATGGCCACAAGGAACAAATTATTACTGTCTTCTCTGCAGCAACCACTTGTTTTTGAAGGCTGTTATCACGTTTCCTCCAGGCATTGAAATGCTAGGGCCTGAGCCATAGACCCTGAACCAAAATTGACATATCGATGAACCCCACAACCAATTAATTTGTTTTGTAGCAGTAACCAGCAGAAGATTTTTTTCCTTCTCTGTCTGGAGGTGTGCTGCAGGGTCATGGGATGCCTGGCCTTGCTGAGAGATGTGTGGCCAAGACCAAAATAGAGATACTCATTTGGGTTCCTCCCCAGGTCCTGAACAGGCTTTGAGCAGAATCCAAAAGGGAGAATAACACCAGATGTTCTGCATTTGAAGTTCTGAAGGTTGTTTATTCAACTAAGGTTATTTATTTGACTGTATAAAAGCTAGACCCTCTTGCAGCAATTTGGGATGCCTCACCTACGAGTGGACTCACTGCATAGGACTCCCCAGTTGCTGGGACAGGTTCCCCAAATTCTTGTTGCAACCGGGGCTCCCCAGCGACTGCAGGTCTGGATGTTGGCAATGTATTAATAGGGCAATTGGTGATGATCCTCTGCAACTGGGCTCCCCAGTGACTGCAGACTATAGTTACTTCACCCTGCTTATTTCTGCTGCTGCTTTGATCATTTCATTTCTGTATCATTTTGAAGTAGTGAAATAAGCCTATGCCTTTTGTCAATTGGCAAAACAGTCTTTTCCTCTTCAGACCAGACAACCCTGATTTTATTTCACCCAATCTTATCATTTCAGCCCTTAAGGCTCTGATCACTTTTACTGTTCTCTGGATTCTGTTCAGCTGTCCTTGGCATTCTCTCAGGTGCTTGCCCAGCTGCCATCATGCTTCTGTTCAGGCTGGGCTGAAACATGCTTCTACAAAGGATTCTTCTCTGCTTCTACTTTTGGATTTTACCTTTTTTAACTGTGAATGTGCCTTTTTGCCTTCCAGGAACAGCTTTAGTCTTGCAGTGAGAAATGCTTCTACTTTTCCCCCTTATGATCCACTTAAATCCACTTGTATCTGTCTTTCATTTGTGTTCTGCCCTGCATGTTCTTGCCTGATATCTCTAGGTTGCCAGACTAATACAAATGGCTACTCTCAGGTTAAATAGGTGCTTTTGCAGATAAGAAAGGAATAATTTATTACCAGCACACACTTATTAGGTAGAATGGATGGTGCTTTTGTAGTCATAGACTGAAGGAGTGGGGAAAAAAGCAAGGTGTGGGAGAAAGGATCCAGATGGGAGTGAAGAGGTAGGAATTAAAGGTGTTTTGCTTATGCTGTAAGAAAAGGGGCTGGTACTTGCAAGACTAAGCCTCACAATTCTTTAGGAAATATAAGTATGGTTCTGAAATGTTACAGCTGAGGCAGTCTAAAGAACAACTGCTGCTGAAAAGCATATTCCTGCTCTATTTTATCCTTCACCAATGCCAAATCTGGTGTTTCCATGACCCCAGAATGAATCAATCTGAGGAATTAAACTGGCAAGAAATGATCAGGATAAAAGAAAGAATACTTGATGTTGGCTCAGCTGTCCGGGGTAATAGGTAGTGGGAGCAGGCAAACCCCAGAAATGCTGCTTGGGGAGGGGAAAGCACTTCTAAAGCATTGGATTGACTTGGATGTAGCCTGGAACTGCAGCTGAAGCCCTCAGATGATAGATCAGCTGTGTCAAACAGCTCTTTATGAAGAGACAAACAAGAACACTCTCCTGTGAGTGGTTAAAATGATTAATATGCAGTTGCTCCCTGAGGCTAGGGATGGGAAATAAACCTTTCAGACAGGCAGGACTGCACTGACTTTGTAATTAAGTTCCTGCCTGCAGGACTGTGGGCATGCTCGAATAATGAATGGACAGGTGAGCTGCTGCTGGAAGGGGTTCTGCCATTTCCAGGATTCACAGAGATGGATCTGGACTCTTTCTGAAGTGCTGATACAATCTACTTACAACCTGATGACATAATGAAATGTGCACCCTGTTCAGGTCGTATGAACTACTTCCGAGAGCAGTGGACAGTTGTCGTTATTAATGATCGCATCTTAATTTAAGCAGGGCCATTCTGTAATAAAAGACAGATGGAGAAAGACCAGGAACATCTGACACATGAATTCTTAATTCTCTCTGAATTATAAAACATGCAAGCCAGGAATGACATCCTTTTGTATAACAGTAAGCATGCCATCAGCACTTAAACAGGCCTTTAGTCTTCTCTTGAGGTATCCAAAACTGCCTTAGGCATATTTTGATTAGAAGGGAGGAAATAAAACCAGTGCTTCTGAAGTCCTAAAATGACATTTGAATGGTATTTGAGCATCATTGGCTTTTATTCTTCCAGTGTGTTCAAGTCCTAGAGTTCACTGCAGCAAGAAAGAACTGCCAGCAAAAGCTCCTCAGCAAGTCTTATTGCTTCGGGCTAAGGAGGTGATCAAAGCAGAGGTAGGAATGTGAAACACTGAACCCCTGAGATGCCCTCACTTTCCAAGTCCTTGGCACCTTGGAGTTGTAGTGCCAACAGGTGATGCTGTGATCTGTAGAAAATGGAGATCAGCAGATTAAAGTTCTGCTGTGCTTTGGTTGCTCAGGACAGGATGTCAGAGCTGAGTGACGAAGCCAGCGAGTCGGAGCTGCTGAGCCGCAGCCTTTCCATGTGGCATGGGGTCAGCCAGATGATCTGTTGGGAAGAACTGGATGTTCCCCTGGACTTGCATACAGCCTCCTCCGTTGGCCAGTATGAAGTGGTGCAGGAGTGCATTCAGCGGTAAGGAGGGACTGGGAGGGCACAGGTCTGTGGCTGCTTGCTGCCAGTTACAGATTTTCAGTGTCTGCCGTGCAGGCCAATCTAATGCTGCAGCAGCAGCATGTCAGTGGAACTGCCAAAGGGTTCTTGGGCCCAAAATTTCAAGGGGAAGTCTACTGATAAGTTATGTCCTCAGTGATTTGGTGGAAGTTGTGCTAGAGCTGATAGGAATTCCCATGCAGGCTTTAGTGCTATTTTTTTTGGTCGTCTTCCAGTAACTGATGGTAGCAAGAGGCTGCAGGAGCCTGCTGTGATCTACAGCTCCTGGCCGGTAACTCAGCTGAATTCTTTTCTGTTATTTAGTGGGGATCTGGATTTAAACAAGAGGAATTGTGGTGGCTGGACTCCACTGATGTATGCCTCCTACATTGGCCACGACACCATTGTGCACCTGCTGCTGGAAGCGGGAGTGAATGTGAACATCCCAACACCAGAAGGGCAGACACCACTCATGCTAGCCTCAAGCTGTGGAAATGAAAGTGTTGCTTACTTTCTCCTACAGGTGGGTATCCCATAATAAATAGGTAAGGCCACAGTACACGGTAGGGTTCTCCACCAATTGCAAGCCAAGCATGTACCATTTGTGTTCTTTTGTGAGTTCAGCTTCCTGACTGGGATTTAAACTCTCTTGGTGTCACAGCACAGAGAGACAGTGGCTAAGAGCCCAGCAGATGGGGTGCACTAAAGAACGTTCTCTGTTCTCTTGAAGCAAGGCGCAGAGCTGGAGATGAAGGATATCCATGGTTGGACTGCCTTATTTCACTGCACCAGTGCTGGGCATCAGCAGATGGTCAAGTTCTTACTGGACAATGGGGCAAACGCCAACTGCAAGTAAGGAGGAATCTCTCATTTCATTTCTCTGTTATTTTGGCTATGAAAGCAGCAGTTGGCATGTGAACACATTCAAACATGGACAGGGAGAAGATGTCTTGCCTGCTTTTGCCTTTCCTCCTGTGCCTTTGGGAGTATGGCATGCTGTTAGCTAATAAGACGGCAGATGACCTGCAAACAGTGGAGACTGCCTGTCGTGTCACTGTTTTATTTAACTAAGATCAAGAGAAATTAGATTTACTGCTTGTTTAATCATGAGCTAAGCTCTGAAAACAAACAGATGCAACACCTTCTGCACTCCAGTGCACTTTACAAGTCTTTCTATTGAATTTTCTGTGTACTTGGAGTTGATTTTGTTTTGAAGTGTGCAGTGCATTTCTATGCCTTGGGAACTGCCTCTGTGTATTGAATTGCTTGAGGTCAACAAGAGATTCTCTCTTTGTTAGCTTCCGCAAAACTGATTTTGCTACTGAAAGGCAGATCTGCAACTGGAAGCCTAATCTGTTTCTGTGTAGCCAGAGTAATGCTTACTAAATCTCTGCTGGGAGTCTTACAGAGATAGACCAGAGTGCAGTTGAACAGCCAGTATGTGGTTGAGTTTGTGATCAGCAGAGGTTGGAGATGCACTGTTAGGGTATGGCAAAGCCTGCAGCATATCTCAGTTTTGCTTATCCTGGTGATGTGTGTGTTCTCTCTAGGGAGCCAGTGTATGGATATACACCTCTGATGGAAGCAGCTGCTTCTGGCCATGAGATAATTGTTCAGTACCTTCTCAGTCATGTAAGTGTCTAGGCAGCTCTCTGGAAAGCTGAAAATCTCTTTGTTTCAGCCCTCAGAGGAAGAACCACAGGTTTGACACCAGACTTCTTATAGTGTATGTTTGATCCTTGATGACAGTCACCTCTGAAGTCCTCGACTTCCAGGACTGTTCTCAAAATACCTGCTTTCTGAAGGCTAGGACTCTGCTTTTATACTGGCCTTCCATGAATAGGAGCAAGGTCCAGACTTAACCAAATCATGACTGAATTATAAAATGGCTAAAGCAGTTACCTCTATTTTGTGTTTATAGGCTTCTGTGCTCAGGCTAGTGGGAGTCTTCTCCAAAAACTTATGAGCATACAAGTCTCTTAATCTTAATTTGGTTTTAATATCACGTTTCACTGGTCCAGCTCACTTCCAGAAGGAGGCAGCAATGCAAAACATTTTTCTGATAAAACAAACTAGCTCCCCGTGGCAATGCACAAGGGCCATGTACCTGAGCTACTTGGCATTCAGGGATTGGGTAGATGGTGGATAACTAGAAAGGCAACAAGGTATTAGTTGAGCTTGGAACGTATCAGAAGTGGACCAGTATTTCTGATGAGGGACCTAAGACATTTCTTTGGCTTTTTTTTATATAGTGCCCTCTGCTATGTACATGTTAAACCTGTATTTTTTCTGTAGGGAGTGAAGGCAGATGTCAGAGATAACACCGGATCCACAGCACGGGCACTGGCCATGAAGTATGGACATATGAAGATTGTGGGGCTGATTGATTTGCATGCAGCCCCAGTGCCCAAGGTCTTCTGCAGTGGTCCAGGTAACAGGTTTTAGCTTCATTTTAACATAGAACCTGAAGAGAGGCGTTTGTTTTGAAGTGTATTTCTGTGTGTATGGGGTAGCACTAGGTGGTCTTTCCTGGAAATTCCAGTATTTCTGAGGCTGGAAGAGGCATGTATCTAAAACTTTTGCCTGCTGGCCCTTTTCTGACCTAGATAAACTGTTTCACCCTCTTAGCATCTTTTTTTCTCTCCACTGCAACTATAGTACCAGTAGCAAACAAAGTGAGTAACTGAATTACTACACTGCTAACAATCTGTTCAAACTACAGGAAAATATGAAGAGCTGAGTTCGTCAGATGAATCATGTTCTGTTCCCCAGAGACAGAGACCTGTTCGTAGGACCAAGGGTCCCAGCATCCATGATGGGCCCCAGGCTTTGGCTAAGATAACAGCAGTTGGAACTGGGGGAAAGAAGCAGTCTTGCTATGGTGAGAATGGTTAGAAGCCTAACAGTCCTTTGAGGTCTTGGATGCATTGCAGCTAGTTCTGTGCCAAAATTTACTGTTTTGGGATTCCTGTTTGGTTTGTACAAAAGTGAACACCATTATACAAGCCTATCTTATCTCTGGGTTAAAAAGAAAACTCCTTGAACTCTATTAGGGGTGGATATTGAATGAAACACTTCTATGGAACAAACTACTCTTACCTCAGTTGCTGTTCCACTCACTCCTGAGAACAGGCCAGCTTCCCTTTTTGGGGTAGGCTTCAAAATTTGAGAACCTTCCTCAAGCTGACAGAGGAAGTGGTCATACAGGCCAGGAAATCGATTGTGAAAGTGAACTCACTGCTGCTACACCTGTTTTGTTGTCCCTGATGCTTGAAATACTCCTAAAACTGAGATTACAAAACCTTTGCAATAGGCAAAGAAAGATGATCCCAGTTCAGGAATTGCTCCTGGTTATGGTGGTGTGAGTTTTGTTTTCTTGTGTGTCATAGCCATAGGTGTTTCTCTGGCTGATTACCTAGGTATCTAGAATAACCAAGAATAAATCATACTCAAAGTTCACTTCATGCTCCTAATACAGACATGTATTATCCTACAGTGGCTGTATTGAAATGATACTGTCAAGCTTCTTAAATAACAGTGGAAGGCTACCAGTGATTTAACAGATGCAGAGGGGTTGCTTTTACAGGGGGTGTGTGACTGGGGATGCGATGTAGCTGGCACCTTGCTCTGCTAAGCAGATATTTTTCCCCTTTAATTTGATATGAAGGGGAGAGGAAATGCTGAAAGCTGCTATTTCACATACATCTCTGCCAGGAGGCTATTTCATCTGATTTTTTTTTTTCAATGCAACCATCTAAATCAAGTACAGCTGATGTGTTGGTGTGAGGGAGGCTCTAGGTACATGCATTTCTGTTTTTCTCTGTGCTTCTTAGAATGAAATGTGTTAGTTGAGAAGAGTCTCTTTTCCTGCTGGAGCCTCTTTGCTAACTTGCATTCTAATCTTTGTTCTCCCTTCCTCTTGCACACAGAGCAGGTCCCTCCTCGGGGTTATGTTACCTTCAATGATGATGGTTGCTGTGAAGCAGATGATATCCGGAACCGGGATGTTACCTCTCCAATCAATGAGCAGGATGTGGAGAGCAGCAGCAGCAGAGGTAAGTCCCTGTCTCAGAAAATGATCTGGCTTGCAGCGCACACCTGGATGTGAGACCAGCCCTGTGGCTAGCATGCTCCTTTCCTACTGAGATGTTGAGGATTGGAGTATCTCATGAGGAAAGGCTGAGAGCTGGGATGGTCTATCTACAGAAGAGAAAGCTCAGTGAGGATCTCAATTTGTACAAGTAATCTGAAGGGAGGATGTGAAGAAGATGGAACAAGATTGTCAGTGATGTCCAGTGGCAGAACAAGAGTCAGTGGACACAAAGACAGGAGGCTTCCTCTGAACATAAGGAAATGCTTGGTTTGTTTTGTCACTGAGAAGTTGACTGCACACTGGAGCCAGGGTGTCAGAGGTTGTGCAGTCTCCATCCTTGGAGATGCTCCTGGGCAACCTGCTGTAGGTGACCCTGCTTGAGCAGGGATCTGGACAAGATGACCTCCGGAGGTGCCTTCCAACTTTACCATTCTGTGAAGCAGCACAAAGGAAGTATCCATGGGCAATTCTGAAATTAATAAAGGATAATGTGGCTGTGAATTGGCTCTGGGCTCAAGGAAAGGCCTTTCCTGAACTTTACTAGTGAGAATTCAAGCTTGGTAGTAACAACCCACTCTTCCATCCCATAACCGAGAGCCTCACAGAAACACATGCACCCAGCCTTCCTGTTCTCTGTGGTACTAAAACTTGGAGAAGGATTAGTGCCTGGGATCAGGCATGTGGTATTTCTGTTTCAGAATAGCCTTGTTAAAAGTGCTGCATATGAAGCCTTGCTCTGGGTTTCTCCTTCCTTTACATCTCCAGCAAGTTTTACTGGTAATTGCATAGCAAAACTGGCATGGAGTGTAAGGAAGCTGAACATCAAACTTTTCTTTCATATTTCTTTCCAGAGGATAATGTTTTCTTCACCAACAACTTAGGAACAGTCAGGAGCAGCAGCAGTAGCAGCGAATGCCTGACCAAAGCCCTGGGGGTCAGCAGCGAAGGCTCCTTGGAAAGCAATGAGGTGGGCCTTTCCGTTTTTCTTTTTCTGCCTTCAGTTTGGCCAGTACTGTCATCCTTCCACAGCCTGTCATGATTTGAGGCTGTAGTACTGGGCTGGGTGAGGAAAGGTGGTGTTACAGGGACAAGAAAAAGTTTCCATATTTGAAGATTATGGATTGGCTTGTTTGAGCTCTAGCTAGTAGCCAACTCTCAGAGCATGCTCACTCTAGGACAGATTGTTGACTAGTCAGTAATCCTTAAGTTTTCTCCAGCTTCTAGAACTCTTCGGAGACTTCTAGCTAGGTAGTGGTTAAGAAAGAACGTGACTTGCTAGAGCTGGGTCAGTCCTTGAGCTTGGTGAGATTGCAGGCAGTGTAGTAATGTTTAGAGAAGCACAGCAGTGCTGTATTGGCGCTTCTGAAGTACAAAAAGGGAAAGAGATTGGAGGCTACTCCATAGTAGACATAGATCTGAGGCTGATGTATAGAAGGGTCATAGAGCTGAGCATGAGCAGAAGTCTTCTGTATCTCAAGGAGCTTCTCACAGAATCTCAGTGTGTTGTATTGGTTCAGGGAAGAGTCAGCATTGCTCTGTTCTGGCATGTTGCTTCCTAAATTGGGATTGCAATAGTCTGATACAATTCTGTGGTACCAAGCTTCCATCTTGGGAGTGATGTGACTCAGCCCTTCCTAAGAAAGTCTCTGCTTGTGTTTGTGGAGCATTGCCTGGATTTACAGCTTGGGACTTGGAGTCCACACTTGTTAGCTGTAGGGATCCTGGTGTCTTTGCATCATCCTTGGCCTTTACATTTTTGTGGGTTTTCCTTTTTTCTTCAGGATTCAGACCATGCAAACAGTCCCCCTAGTCGGAAACAAACCAAGAGCTTTAAGGTCAAGAACCGCTACAGCAACAGTGACAGTCAGCGGACCCATTGCCTGGGGAAAGCTGGGGACTCCGGTCAGCACCTAACCCTTCCTGAACCCCCTGCCTACACGGGGCCCCAGGTAACTATGCAGAGTAGTCTCTGAAGGACTACAGGCCGTGTCACTGTATCATGTGGGAGGTGTTTCCAAAGCTGCTGAAGCTACTTTCTTGGCCTTCTCAGATAAAAGGGAAGCTGTCACCAAAACACCTTTGATTCCAAACCTCTGCCCGAACATAAATACTTGTGAAACAGCAATTTCTTGTGCAAAGAACTGCTTGTTTAGGTGTTGCTGTTGCTTGGATGGGTATTCCAGACCCTTCAGGCCTGTGGGTGTGCTCCCAAATGTGGCCATGGTGTGGGCTGAGGTAGATGTTGGTGTGTCTTGTCTTTTCTGCATGTGTTACAAGAGGCGATAGCTGCAACAGAGGGATCAGTCCCCAGTGTGCGATGTTGGAGAAGGGCAGTTAACCAGGGGAAGTCATGGTTGTGGCTAGAACCCAGGAAGGCCCAACAGCAACATGAGGAAGCAGATGTTTAAGACTAATGGTAATGCTTTTGGTTGTGAGGGCATAAATAAGGTGGTTTGGTTTTTTTGCATGGGCTGCAGGACCTGGCAACATTCCTTGAGCAGATTGGGTGCCTGAAGTATCTGCAAGTGTTTGAGGAGCAAGATGTTGACCTCCGGATCTTCCTGACCCTCACAGAGAGTGATCTGAAGGAAATAGGCATCACGTGAGTGTCTGTAATGTAGTTCTCATCTTCCCTCTTAGAAACCATGCACACAACCTGGACAGGGAAGTCTAGCTAGTGAGTGTTCTGGCCATCTTCCACACAACTTTGATATCTCCTAGTTCTTGGCTATAACAGGCTTCTGGCTTTGAATGTGTCTTGGATGAACCAGGAGGCTGCAGAGGCCCTCATGGCATCCCCTTGGGCCTAGGAACAGATGGTGCAGTGTTTGGTCCCTGACAGTTTGCCATTCTCCCACCAGTCTGTTTGGACCAAAGAGGAAGATGACTTCTGCCATTGCCCGGTGGCACAGCAATGCTCGGCCACCCAGCGATGCCCTGGAGCTGGCGTACGCTGACCGGCTGGAGGCTGAGATGCAGGAACTGGCCATTCAGCTGCACAAAGTAAGAAGTCTGCCATGAGCTGCTCCATGCCTTATCACACCGTGATAACTGATTGGTAGCATGTTTTTGTTGTGCCTCTAATGGAGGAACTCCTGGAGAAAGTCCAGTGGGGGCGATGAAGATGCTGAGGGGACTGGAGCATCTCTGTGCTGAGGAAAGGCTGAGAGCCCTGGGGCTGTTTAGCCTGGAGAAGACTGAAAGGGGATCTGATCAATAGCTAAAGAGTGGGGGACAAGAGGATGGGGCCAGACTTGTCAGTGCACTTTTGCAGGAATCCTCTGGCTGCAGAAGCCATTAAAATAGCAGGGACTCCAGATGTGCCAGAGCAGGCACCCAAGTGATACACAGTACTCCAGCCTAATCCCTCCTTCTGCTCTGCTGTAGAGGTGTGAAGAGGTGGAGGTGATGAAGGGCCAGGTGTGCCAGGAGCAGAAGCTGCGTGCAGTGGCTGAGAGCTGTTTGATGGAGCGGGACGAGACCTGGAATGCCATCCAGTGCCAGCTCAGAGAGGCTCAGGCCATCACCAAGGATGCTGGAGTCCTGCTGGATCAGATCAAGTAAGTTATTCCTAGGAAATGGCATTGGGGCTATGGGAAAATGGGATTTGGGCTGTACAGAGATCATAGGTCTTGGAGGTGACACTTAGGGTAAGGCAGGGGAGCTCACCAGGCATCTGAACCTGTTTTGGGTTTTGCCTGACTCTAGTGGAGAGCCACAGCCACATGAACAGATGTGGAGGCTTAGATGCTTGAGCTATGAATCACCTGACTTCTTGGAGATGTCAACTAGAAGGAACCAAAAGATGAAGTGCTTTGTGTTTACGTGAGACCCAGTGACCAGGGTGTAACTTGGTGACCAGGTGAATGCAGGAAAGGGTTTCTAACCTCCAATCAGTCTCTAAAGACTTGCAATGTCTTGCAAAAAAAGTATTCTTCACCAGCCAGGGTAACTGATACCTAGCAGGAGAACCTAACCTGCTCACTCACACCACTGCCTTTGAGTTCTGTCTTCCCTGACCTGTCCCAATACCTCTTGTTGCCTTTGGTACTTTTCTCCCTGCCCTAGTTGGACTCCTGTTACAGGCCCTGCTCTGTTCCCTGATAGAAATGTCCTCAAAGGTGGCATTAATCCTACTCTTTACAGATCCTAGCACAACAGGGAATGATGTCTGCTCACTGCCAAGCCAGGGTGAACTGGGATTGACTTCCAGGACAGCAGAGTGAGCAGTATTCCCAGCTGTGAGGGGACACACTTGTCTTTTTTCCCTGGCCGAGGAGCTGAGGCTCCCTGGTAGTAGGGCCCTGCCATGCACTGTTGGAATTGATGGGATTATGATAGCCAGAGAACTTGGTGTGCCTCTTGTGCTTTAACCTGATACCTGTCCTGGGGTAGCTTCACTTGCCCGTTAGAAACCTTGCATCAGGCTTGATCCTTGTATGAACCAGGCACAGCCCCTGGCTTAGACTTTCTCCTGCTCACCCCGCCCCCTCCTTCTCTTCTCCCCCCGCAGCTCCTCTGTGGACAGGGGCAGAGATTGCTGTGGAGATGGGGCACAGTGGAGAGCGCCCTGAGCTTTGTCTGGGGCACGTCTTCCTCTTCCTGGGAAAGAACAAGGAGCAGTTTGTAACCCAGGGCGTTAGATGCGGTCCCTCGGCACACCAAGCAGGTACTTGCAGGATGTAGGAGTGCACAGCCTGGCATGTTGTTCCAAGAAGTGTCCCTGTGCACTTCTGATGAGCTTTGTTTCATTTGGCAGATCCTGTCAAGCAGAGCTCTCCTCCCGGATAACCCAGGAGCAGGCAGTCAGCAGAGTGTTGGACACAAAGGTGCAGCTGGGAACTGGTGAGAGCAGGCGGCCTGGTGAGCGTCTGGGTGAGGAAGAGCTTATCAAACTACAGAACTGGGTATGAGGGGTGGGTGAAGAGCAGGAAACCCCAGAGCAAGCCATGTGCTCATCTTTTATTGCTGAAAGGATGATTTGGAAACAGATGAGCAGCCAAGCTCTTAAATTTAAGGTAAAAATCCTTGCCCAGGGAAAGCATTTAAAGCACTCAGTGCATTAGGACTTCAACTGCAGCAGTTTCTCAGCAACTTTTGATTCTTAGCAAGTGGGATGTTTTGGTGTCTGGCAGGTATTGGTGACTACAGATGCAAAGCCGCAGCACAGGCACCCAGTGACAACCCTGCTTGATGGGCCTGTGGCTTCCCCTTCCTATGCTGCAGTGTGTGGGCTCTATGGGTGTTTTACTGCACTGTGCAAGGGCTGAATTGAAGCCATGGCTGGTTCCCTGACCCAGTCTGGGGGATTTTGGGTTTCAGGACCTGGGGCAAGCATGTCTGGGTAGGCTTGGTCACACAAACTCCTTATGAGAAGTTAGCAAATGATCCTGCTGCCCATGATGTGCTTCTGGAGATGTGCCCTTTGCTGCTTGTGTCTTAAAAGTAAGACAAGTAGAGATCCTGTTGATCTGTCCACTATGCTGAATGTCTTTGAGATTCTTTTAATATATGACCCAAACAGTATAAAAATTTTTTAATGTGGTAGAATTGCCAGAAAAGCCCCTCAGTTCGTCACAGGCAGTTGCAGCTCTCTGCATGTGGCTCACAACCCCTAATTGAAGCTGCTTTGGGTGTGGATACTTCACAGTCACACCAAACCCTTGCCTCTCTTCTGTCACAGAGTGTGCAGATTGATTAAAAGCATGGTTGCTCTTTCTTACAGTGCTGGAAGGATGGCCACCTTCCCTGAAGTCTCTGAGCTTGCCTGAGCTGTCAGCTGTCTTAGAGGAGTGTGTGGGAGAAATGGGTAAGGTTGGGGAGGACTCAGTGCATGAAGGGGCTGTTGTGCTGGAGGGGAGACATGGATGGGCAGGCTTTTGACTTGGCAGTGGCAGGTTGGAGAAATCTTCACAATCCCCCCTCATTCAGGGAAGTCTCCAGGCTCTGAAGCGAATGCTAGAGTTTCCTTGCGTGTACCCACTGCAGATCTTGGGCTCTGCATCACCCTCTGACAGCTCCAGGCTGAGAGAAGGGGTATGTGGTCAGAGCTGCTTGTAGAGTGCTTCCCAAAGCCCATGTCCTGTTCTTCTCATGACAGGAACTTGTCCCAGCAACAGGCAGTCAAAGGATAGCAGTGGCTGAAGGCAGGCTACAGCCTGTTCTCTGCTGCTTTCTGGCCTGTTGCTAAAACTGATCTTTCCATTTGGTTTGTCCTCAGGAAAAGCTCTGCAGACTGTGACTCAAAACCTCCAAAGGCTCCAAGCCCCGGGGCAGAGCTGGCTAGAGCCATAATGAAGCAGGAGGGTGAGTGGGAGCTGACAGGCGTGGAGGGCTGTGGCATGGAGGGGGACACGGTTCCTCACGGCATGTTACAGCCATCCTCTGCGTGTGCCTGATGCTTGCCGAGGCTCAACTCTAGTCCTTATGTGCCTTCTGGTTGCTTTTCCCTTTGGAAAATCCTTAGCCCTCTTGTCTCTGTCCCATTGAAAGGGTGACTGTCCTTTTTTTCTCCTGATGACTGCAGGAATACTGACGTCGGGTGACTGTTCCACCCGGAAGCTGAGTGTGCCTGGGAGAATGAGCGCGAGGGCTGTGCTGGCAGCATCGCAGCTCTGCTGAGTGCTGCAGCAGCTGGCAGACGCATGAAAGAAGGTCTTGGCCGTTGGAGAACATGCCTGGGAGAATGAGGGACAGCAGGAGGCAATAACCCAGCTGCTCTTTGGGCTTGACTTTCGGGGTTCCCAGGATCGCTGTTGTTTGAACCAAAAGGTTAGGTTAAGAGGAAAAGCCCTGAGCCCAGAGGTTTTATCTGCCTTAAGTTTCCTGCAGCCCTTGTCACTCAAGGCTGTGTGGTATTAGATAAGTTACCCACAGCAATCAATTAATTATCTTGTTCTGCATTCCATCCTCCCTAAGGCCTCTTGACACTTGCCCTGGTTCCTTCTATGCTGTGTGGCTTGGCACAAAAAGTGTGTCTTGGCACAGACCCAGGAAATTATCTGAGGCAGTAAAGATGGCAGGTTTGTGGTGGATGGGTAAAGTGAGTTGAGTTTCATGTTGGGCTTGTTGAGCTGCAACAACGCTTGTGCAGCCCTAATCTGTTTGGAATGTCTGCTCTACTGCTGTCCCAAACCCTCTCCCTTTAGCCAGCCCACCCTGGTTCGGTTCAGATTCTTGCCCTCCTCAGCTTTTGTTTGTTCATGTTACTCGGTCTAAAGAACTTGGTTTTGGAGTGAATGCTGTATGACAGACTGATCTGGTTTGTCAGTGCCAAGATCCCAATGCTGACAGCGGTTGAAAGGCAGATGTTCTCCTGGAAGGACATGAGAGAGAAGAAAGAGTATGAGACTGTTCAGTCCCCTGTGCTTCTGGCAAGCAGCAGCACCAGGGCAGGCAGAACAGGAACTAAGGTATGGATCTGTCCCACATGAGAGATGGGCAGGAGAAATGGCATCCCAGATGGAGCAGCAGTGCAAAGCTTTGGTGCTCAGCCACTGCCTGCTTTTGAGCTCCAGACTTTAGTGTTTGGAAATAGTTCTGCTTAGGCAGTCTGGTGTAGGTGTTCTCAAAGAGTGTGGGGAGAGGCTGTGGCTCCACAGACTGCTCCATCTTCTGCAGCTGGGTGAGCAGCCACAAGGGCACTTGGTGGCAGTTATGTAGTTATGTTGGTGTAAATGGTTTCCATTGACTCTGTTCCTGTGTATTGTTGAGTTCTGGGAGGGGAAAAACCTGGAGTGATGGCCTTGAGTCTGGAAAAGTTGCTTCAGGAAGAGGAAAAAACTGTTTCTTATTTTTTTCTTTTTGGGAGGAGGGATCTTGATCATAGATGACAAAATACAACAATCCCTTCTGGCTCCATCCCTGGAGCTAGTCACCCCTTTTCATCAGCTGCTCAACACCAAGTAGGCAGCCTTGAAAGCTAGTCTGCATCTGGTAAAGGTGACATCTTGTTCAGCTGTCCCACTTAATGGCTGTATCAGTGCTTCCTGGGGCACCACTGCAGGGATGGCCCATGCTGATGTGAGCCTGTCCAGCTGGGTGCTGGGCAGTGTGCTCAGCAATGGGGTGCTGCTTTCTGTTTGTAGTTAACTCTCCAACTTAATGTGGCATGCTATTGTCATGTCTAGCAAATGACATGGATGTCAACACATAAGCACCTCATGGCAACTCTGCAGTGGGGCACAGCTGTGGGAGATTTCACCCTGAAGAATTGGTTTTGATGAGGTGGAGCCAATTCTAAGGCAGCATCCCTGAAAGCTTCCCAGAGTATTGAGGCTGTGCTGGGAAGAGTATTTTGGGCTTTGTCCTTCACTGTTGCTGGAGGAGGGATGGTGGGGAGTGCCAAGTCAGTTTGCATCACCTTGGAATCATGAAAGGGTTTCAGTTGGAAGGGACCTTTACAGATCAAGTTCTTGATGGTGTCTGTGGCTGCACTAGTACAGGACTGTCAGGGCTGTGTCCCTTGGAAGCCCAGACTTGAATTTAAGGCAAGATGTCTGTGGGAAAAGGGGAGAAGTTTTCATAGAAGCAAAAAAAACCCACAACCCCAAAAACCCAAGTGAAAGGGCCTGGGAGCACCTGGAGAGCAAGGGAAGTACTGCCTCAGCAATGCTTTCAGAGCTGGGTAGGCTGTGCAGGAAAGTGGATGGCTGGAAGGATAGACTCCTCAGGCTTGGGGCTGGCTTTGCTGGGTCATGGAAGGGAAGAAAGGGGGTTCTTAGAGAGTAAGATGGTATCTCTCATAGATTGTAATGATTGGGGACTGGGAAAAGGGGTGTTTGTAGGAAGGGAAAGGAGAGCCCCACAGAAAAGATGCCACAGGAGCCTGGATGTAGAGGCCTAAAGAGTTGCTAGAGCAGCCCAAGGGGATGGATTTTGTGGAATAGCATTTCCTCAGGGAGGCAATCCCTGGAGTGGAGGACTGTGAACAGCATTCATTGCTGAAAGGGGTGGCTGTGCAGGCACCAGGGTGTCTGATGCTACCAAAGGCAAACTGTCTAAATAATCCTGTTTGACTCAGATAAACTAATAAAAATTGAAAACCTGCTTCTGGTGTGTGGGTTTCTCTGGGAGTCTTGTGGACTCATGAATCTTACTGATTTATTTCAGGATAACTGGGAATATGTACAGTGCTATCCAGCATGAGGAGCTGTGCTGAAGGGTCTGGGGCTTCCCAGCCCTGCCTGGCTCCTGTCAAAGGTGTCGTCATTGCAGTACTAGCTGGGTAGGTGAGAGAGGTGGTAGAAGCCCTGTCCCTGGAAACATTCCAGGTGAGGTTGGCTGGGGCTCTGAGCAACCTGCTCTAGTTGCAGATGTCCCTGTTCACTGCCATGGGGTTGGATGTGATGAGCTTTAAAGGTCTCTTCTTACCCAAACCAGTCCATGATTGTATGATTCTCTTGGTATATCTCAACACAAATTAAGCTAGATTGGGGTTTGGACTGGCAGGAGTAGAGTAGAGGCACTCTCAGGTCCTTGCCATCTCACAGAATCACAGAATGTTAGGGGTTGGAAGGGACCTTGAAAGATCATCTAGTCCAACCCCCCTACTAGAGCAGGATCACCTAGATCAGGTCACACAGGTCCAGGCATGTTGTGAATGTCTCCAGAGGAGGAGAC
>VYZX01003467.1:5713-59862 GCA_013401335.1 Brachypteracias leptosomus
TGAAAAATAAAAACAACAAACCAAAACCCTACCAAATAAAAAAGCTTGCAAGATTGGATAACTAGTCTAACCAGAATATACCAGATTATACTGTTCAGCTTGAACAGTCACATATAAATCAAGTCATAACCATCACCAAAATGTCTAGCAACAGAATGATCTGTTGCTTGCATACCACACACATTAAGTACTTGCAAGTGCTCTAAGCTTTGTTCATTTTTAACAGCATGTAAATACCTTGTCTATAGACACTAGCAACAACCACTTCTCAACAGCTCCGTTTGATTGCAACCAGTCCATAGAAGATGAAGACAAAGAAATACTAGAGATGAGCACAACTCAGATTCTTCAAGCTCTGAAAACAATACGGATGTTTGTAGTGTAATCTCTTCCCCATAATAAGCTGAAACACACAGATCATCAACCATAGGAAAGATGAAACCAAAACCTGGGACATCCAGTGTTCAGGGATATTTGTACAGGTATTCTCAGCGTAACCATCTCAGAGTTCAGAGTCAGACTGTTGACAAAATTTTTGTTTAATCTTATCTGTCAGAAATACAGAGTTCAAAGTGGTAGGACAGCCCTTCATATCTGGGCTACACTGCTAAGATTCACTTAGGAAAACCGTAGTAAATTCTCTCTGCTTACATATTGACTAAAAAGCACTACCAATGCTAAAAGTGCTTACAAGCAAGCTCTGGAAACTCACGGATTGAATTACTGTTCAAGAGGCCCAGAGAGTATAAGAAGAGGCAAACATGTAAGAGCAAAACCAACCAAATACTGAATTGCTCAAAAAAACACAAGCAAAAGCCAAACCATGGATATCTAAGTGAGATTAAGGGGTTGAGCTTTGGGAGAAAGGAAGGTTTGTGTGTTGGGTTTTTTTAATTCTGAAAGTTGGCTTGGTCAGGACACTGACAAATCTGACCCCTTAAAATTAGCTTGTTATCAGCATGAGTATCTATGGACGCAGGCCTGGGTGAGTTCTCTAGTGAAAACTGCAAAATTCTTCCATACAAGAATGTAAGTAATTTGTAAGCCTCCTCATATCTTACTACATTCCAGTCTCCAGACAAGTTATGTTTTCTAGATTCAGATTCTCTTTGTCCCATAACAATTCCCAAGGAAACAGGGCTTCAGGACCCCATCACTGAACCTGTTTTACCCAAGTGATAAACTTCCCACCTTTCTATCATCAAGGTGGATTCACAGTCTGGTTAGCAACCCATTTTGCAAAACCAGTTTAGTCACTTCCTTCAGTGCACGCATTGACCTGTAAGCACATTTTTAGGCCAAGGGTCTTGATAGCTATCCACTCAATCCCAGCAATTCTTTTTTAACCACACAGTAGTCATTTAACTGGCTATTTCCAACTCCCAGAAAGCATCCCTGCAGAACAGCTGGGGTTTTCTCATACCACTGGAACAGGTCCTTCAACACAGAAATAACTCCCAGGTAGACAGGGAGAAAAGGAAACCAAAAGCTAGATCACAGCATGCTGCAACCTGCCTCCACAGCCTCAAACAGAGTAGCAGTAACAGTTCTAAAATATGTTTTTCTCTCCAAGCCTGTCCTGTCTGGATGGCAAACAGCATGCAAACTTGGTCTTACCTTTCTCATAGAAGCAGCATCCTGCAAACACCACACCTGAGCATCCTTTTTTTCCCCTACTCACTTTCAGGGTGCCTAAAGATGTTGATGTCATTTTTATCATATGTCACTGTGCATATATATTGTGGGGCTTTTATTCTCCAGTCTCTCTGATACGCCTCTCTGCATTTGTGCTTGAAGGTACCAATTCTTTAAAAACTTAATTGGAAAGCTACACTGTTTAGTTAAATTCAAAAATAGACAAACACATTTCTCAGAGAAATCCATTAAGGTCCCTGTTAGACCCAATGAGAGCATTAGTGATGAAAATGTGTTTGAAGTTTAAGCTGACTTCAGAGACCGCAAAAAAAAAAAGCCAACCCAGAAAACATGCATCTGCAGGTTTTTCCAGTCTACGGTTGCCATTGCTGATACTGAGTCATGTTAGAAACACAGATAGCTACAAAAATAGCTGTGCAATGCTGGCAAAGTGCCCTGTGAGCTAAGTGCCCAGGTTTCATGAAGGCATCATCTGTCATCCTCTGAAAGATAATAAAAGTTTAAAGTTGCTTAGTAGCACCTTCCCTGATTTGCATGAATAGATGCCAAGCAACTACTGATGATAAAAGGTATACTCTTAGAAAAGTCAAATCATAGCAGAAGTTTAAAACAAGATCCTAATTATCTGAGCCTGTTGCAACTTTTGTTGTTTGATAAGTCTTGAAGAAATCACAGCCTTGATTAAACCAACAGATGCTTTAATAGCAACTTCAGAGTCCCAAATTTCACCCTTAAGACACGGCTAGATTTTTAAAGAAGGCTACAGAATACAGTTACCAAAAGACTGCAGGGCATTTAAAGTCACAGATGTATAACTAACAAGTTCTTGGAACAGAGTCTGCCCATTGTCACACTGCTTTTATGTCTCAAGCCCAATACAGGTGCAGTACAAAAGGTATAAACCATATTATTATGTGAAGATTAATCTAATAGCTTTGATATTAATAGGAGTTTGACCCTGCTGGAAAACAATGGGTTTGATGAAAGCAGTCCTCATCAGAGCTCTTCAATAACATGTTGGTCATCTGCCAACTGCTCTTCAGAAGGAAGTCATTCTCATCCAATTCTACTTCAGGAAAGGTACAGATGGTTAAAATAGAGAAGGGAGATTTTGTCTGACCTCTTCTGATTGTCAGCACTCATGCACCTCGTTTCCTATTACAGCAAAATAAAACACCATAGAGAAACATCTCTGCAAATGCATATTATACGTTCCCATAGTTTCAACCCAGCCTCCACTGAACCAGCCTGCCAAGAAGCCCATAAGACAATCTTGCTTTGTCACATGGATAAGGTTCAAAGTAAGGAAGCAAGAAAGTTAGGTGCAAGCCTGGAAAAATGCTTCTTGATTGTGTGAGGAGGCAGGTGAATCTGAACTGCTAACACAACAGTCTGGTCCTCTGCAGAGTAAGATTTTCACTGCATGGATGACGATTCAAGACTCTGCTGTCTTTTTTTCTTCCCCACACGCCCTGCTCTCTATGGTATCCTCAAATTCCTAAGCACCCACCCCTCCTGTAGGAACACTGGTAGTCCTCCTGATTTCTCCATTCAGAGCAGACTGTCAAAAAGACATGCCATATGCTCTCTAAGGGTCACAAAATTCTCTACCTTCGAAATAAATTTTTCCAACTGAAAGTGTCAGATAGCAAAGGATTCTTTATCTTCTCTGGCCACATGAGTACCTTTTGCCCATCTGAATTTGTCTAGTGTCAGCTGCTAGCCACTTCCTTGTTATGTTTCACACCATAATTCCATAATCCATTTAATCTGTCATTGCTCAGTGCTGCTGATTAAGGGGGCCCAGTCCCACCTTCCTCCACCATATTATGGTCATTCATTCCCACTATCTCCATCATTTGTGCGAGGAGCCAAACCAAAGAACTGAGTAAGCTGAAAACCAAATAGGTTTTTTGTTTCTGCAGGTCAGGAAATTCATCTGGCAACAAACCACTCCAGTTTCACCCAGGAAGCACAAAACCCCAGAACTGGCAACAAGAGAGAGGCAGAAATAAGCAACCAGATGACAGTGGGAACGCCCTTTTAAGCAGTCACATTAAATTATGCCAGATAAAACAGATCAAGGAACTACAGTACTAATCTGCTATATTAATCAATGTAATATCTCACTCCGGGAAGGATGTGGATGATTCTCTGTTAATAGAAGACTAAATTACGACTAGGTCTGCAAAAGCACATGCTTAGCTTCTTCCAAAGATACAGGCTACCTGAAGAAACACCTGGGTAAAACACTATAGTTCCTATTATATTGCAGTGATAGGATTCTAATGGTCTCTTCCAGCTTTATCATCTATGCTATTTATGTGAGAATAGTCTTACCCTTCTCCAAATACCCTAGCCTATTAGAAATGTATCAACCCCCTAACAAATGATTTACATTTCTTAAGAAAGAATTTGCACCTTTTATCCATGGTTTAACCCCTGCCATGAATACCTTGAGGACAGTTGCCAGCTCTCTGCTACCAATTCTCTTCCTTCCACAGCGGAGAAAATAAAAAGGGCAGAAGAAAGTATCTACAATTATAGCATTATTCTTATTGTTCCCAATATCCTAACTGAAGCTACAAGCCCATTTTTTTCCCATTTCAGAACACAATGAACTTTTCATCAAAAGACTCCCTCAATACATGATGTATGGAGTCTGCATAAACGTTGATAAAATTTGCACACTTGTGTACCCAGTCTGATGGTGAAAACAGTTGTGTGAGCTGCTTTATTTCAAAACCCAGAGATCTTCAGCCAAAAAAATTGCTTAAATGTCTTTAGAATCTAACGGGTTTTTATACTCAACCCCACACTTCTTCCTTACTGAGTTTTACTAAGATTCTGAACTACACTATTATGTATTAAATGTATTAAATGATTCAAAGGACAAGATTTACAGACATCTTGGCACTGAGGAGGAAAAAAAATAATTGAAAAAAATAATCAACTATGAAGAGATCTTCTACAGGTTTTCACTGCCTCCTGCTGGCCCTGAAGCCAATGTTTTTGCAGACATATGGTGCCAGGGTATCTGCCATTGCTTTGCCCACTCTGTAACCAAGACAGATTTTCACAGTTGGGCCCATAGAGAAAGTCACACAGCAGGGCTCCAGCTCATGGGCTCTGCACTGAGGAACATACACCAAGGTGCAGTGCTGCTGATAGCATCTCCCAAGCGCATAGCTGGTTGATCACACAGATCTTTGATCCAGCTGCTTTTGGCATGTCAAGTTTGAATGAAAGCAGGACAAAGGCTGCAGAGCTACTCCCACAGCTCAAGAGCCATGATCTAGTAGCATTTCAGAACTCCTGTGACTTCTGCTCTGGTGCAGCCTCCCAGTTTGACATCCCTTGGCAGCCACGGCCCTTCTCTCAACAGGTGGCTTGAAGTGCCACCCAGGAACTGGCACAACAGTGACATTATGGGCTGCCTGTTCTTCACTGAGCTAATTAGCCTGAGGACAACATGGTACTAATGTAGCTCTATTGCTCACAATGCACAAGCTCACACCTTTGCACAACCTCACATTATCCTGCAGTGATATACGGCAAAAACTCAGGGAAAACAAATTTTTAGCACTCTCTCTCATACACATCCTCCCTTTCTGCAGGTAGCCCAAAGGCACTTTTGCTACACAAGAGGACTCAGGTTCCTAAATTCCAAAGAATTCTCAGCCAATGTTTGGCACACATCACAAGCATTGGTTCTTAATGTCTTATTTCAAAGGTCTTAAATGTTAAATTCTGCTCTAAATCAGCCCCTCTGGCAAACTTCAAACATCAGTAGATTCCTCAAAAGCATCTAGTTAGGTTATGGGCAGAGCAGAAAATTTTATTCAAACCACAGAGGCCTAGAGGAAAAGGAGAATCAAAAAAGACAAAACAAAATAAAATTAAACTAAAAACCACGATGCAAAAAAAATGCAACCAACCAAACCCTTTCATTGATTGGCTTTGCCACCTGTGCATAAATCCTAAGTTAAGCACGAATACCCAGTGGTTCCTTGCAAAACGTGTTCAGGATTGTAGTTCCAGTTTGAAAACTCATGATGCCAATGCCGTCATTTATTTTTAGACCCTGCAAACATTAATGTGATGCTCAAGACACCTGTAAAAACCCCTAAAGAATATGACTTGGAGAAGATACCTGCTGCTCCAAGACACATCCCATGAAACACGTGGGGTGGACCCAGAAGGCATGATGAAATCTGCAAAAACTACATGGAGATACGCAAGTACAATCTTTGAGTTTCTGAAAAGTCAGTAAGAGCTGCGCAGACCTTGTACTTTTCTTGATTCTGTAAGATAAAAAACCTAGCTCTTAGGATTTCAATGTTTCTAACAAAAGTGGAACTCCCAGCCTCAGCATTCTACCACCCCTCTCTTCACGATGGTGAACCAGGACTTCAGTGAACACTATCACAGCCAGAAAACCACTGGGACATTCCTCTTGTCTTGGACATCCCCTTCTCTCCCAGATCCTGCTTTCTCAAGTTGTAATACCATCAAGAAGTACTCTATTTTTGTTTTGGGTGCTTGACAGTTTGGTTTTGGGTAGGGTTTGTTTTGGGTAGGGTTTGTTTTGGTTTATTTTTTTTGTTTTTTTTTTTTTAATGGAGAAACAAGCCCCAGAGAAACTCCAACAGTTTTGCTAAAGCAGTTGTTGCTGTAAGTACATTTTGGAGTACATAGACTTCATTCTATGACCACGCATGAATTAGAGGCCTATGAAACAAAATGCTAAATTCTCATTTCTCAAATTACCTCATTCGAAGCTAGTAGGACAAAACAGTAAATTGTGCAAATGTTTCATATATACACATATATATGCATGTATTTTAATATGCAAGCCTGTGCATTACATGATTAATTCTAGGGGTCCAAGTCTTCTCCAGTTATGGAAGTGTAAGACAGTTTAATAGGTCTTCCTGACATCACAGTCATGTCTTACTTCAAAACACTGAAAAATTACTCCAGAACACATTGCTCTGAATCAGGACATCGACTGAAGATCCACAACTAGCAAACGCACCAAAATATACTCAAGTCTTGCAGTGCTCCCACACTATCATATACACAAAGGAAAGATTGTAGACTAGCATTTCTGTAGAGAAAAAGGAGCTTCAAAAGCTGCACCTGGCAAAAGCAACCTTGTGGACTGCTTTTGCCAGGCTTCTCATGTTTGTTGTTTGATCAGTGTGCATTTTAAGCTCTGATATTCTGGATGGAGAATTTGTTTTCAAAACCATTGTGCTGAGTTAAATTCTGCTCTAATAACGCTCCTCCCCCAAGGAATCAATGCAGTCCTTAAAATTTTACCTTTTATCATGTCTGATTAATCATAAGGCAAATCCTACCATTTACAGAAGGTCAAGCAGAACCCAAAGTTATGTTTAAGACTGTAGCAAGTGCTTGTTCCTTCCAAGAGCATCACAGCAAACAGGCCAGATGGAAGAGCACGAGAGCCCTTGCACATCAAACAAGGCATATACTCTTTCCAAGCAAGTTGCTTAAACTCAGTAGACTTAATTTTAGGGTCAAAATTTACATACATTTTGCCTATTCGTAGAGTATAATGTTGCTCTGCTCATACAAGGCAGTTATCTCTGAGATATATCCCTGATAGTTCTAATTGCACAGAGGCTTCTTCTAAATCTTAATACTTTGCAAAGTTTTTTCAAAGATTTAGGAAAAAACCTCTATATATTAGACAAAATGGAGAGACTTTACCTCAAAAGACTAATTCAACCAGGCACACTACACAGAGGATACTATACAAAGTGTTTGCAGTGTCCCTGTAACTATGCAGCTGCAAGCTTATGATCCCCTCCCAACACAAAGATTTGGAAACTAAAAATGAAAGCCTGCTCTAGAAGAAAGGGTTAGACATACAGGACTTTTTTTTTCCACTTTGTTTCTGGGTTTTATCCAAAAGAGAAAGATCAGTCCCTCATTTCTTACTTACCACAGTCCTGCAGGAACAAGATCCCCTGTGGCATGCGGGTATACTCTCCAAGCACAAAGAGGAAATAGTCCATAGAATTCCATTCATCTCAGTATCTTTAGCTATCTAAAAGTCAGGCATCTAATCTAAACTAGACATCTAGGCTGCCTCAACAGAGAAAGAAGCATCTCCAGACAGTGATTCATCTCACCCTAAAAATATTTCAGCTGGGGCAAGGGGGGACCTGCACAGGTACCTGGAGAGTATGATCACTCTCCCCTTCTATCCCCCAGCAAAGGGGTCTTCTGATGAGCGTTCACAAATAGCTGAAGTCACAGAATTGCCACATCTCCAGGTGACTGCATCACAGCACATGACGTTCACATCCAAGCAAGCTTAAAACTAGGTAACCAAGAGGCCAATAGTAACAGCCCTATTGCAACAGAACACCACACATGGGCACCACAAAGCCAGCCCTAAGAGCTCATACTGTCAGTCATGTGGTGCTCTACCAATAGCTGGACTACTGCTTCTTTGCAAGAGAGTCTAGGACCATTGCCTAAGCCACCATCATCACTGCCATGTCTACCACACAGGTTACAAAACCTTGTTCACAGAGCAAGCTCTGCAAAGCAGCAGAGGTCTGTGGTTATTCAGTTATTTGGCTTTGCCTCTGCAGAAGAGCATGAGCACAACAGGCTGCTGACTGATAAACAAGCCTCTCATCTCCTGTTTGTGTGCTAGTCTTCAGAGGTATTAAGAACCTGCAACTGCTAGAGCAGCACTCTCAGGCATTCTCCAACCATCCAGTTGCAAAGGGACCTCCTGTTTAAGGTGAGCTTTTCTGGTACGTTCCTTTTCCACACCACATTCAATAACCTGTAGCCTGAACTGATTGGTTTTCCTCCAATGAACTCATTTAATATGGTGGAAGCCCCATCCCTGGAAACACTCAAGGTCAAGCTTGATGGGGCTCTGAGCAACCTGATCTAGTTAGAGGTGTCCCTGCTTACTGCAGGGGGGTTGGACTGGATGACCTTTGGAGTTCCCTTCCAACCCAAAACATTCTATGATTCTAATATAAAGAGCAGGAATTTTATTTCCTACCACAGAAAGTAGTAAGACAGTAGACATTTTTGTCTACTACAAAGAAGTATTTGACATGCTTACCCATTTAGCAAAAGAGAGATTATGTCCAAATATCACCTCCCCATCCTGAAATCCCATTACTGAAACTGCTGCTAAGATCTGTAATAAGCAAACAACTGTATCTGCTGAGGGTCTGGCTACACAAACTGTCACAAATACAGACAGCAAACAAGAGGAACGTTCTTAAGGGTGTTTAAATAAATCTGTGAGCATTGGCTAAACTTGACCTCTCAGAAGAAGAGCAAAGGAATAGAAGAGCTTTACACCACAGGTCACAGTTCAAAACCATCACAGCTCAACGGCAACTGGAAGGTGTTGCCAAACTGAGACTTTCATTTTCACCTACAGAAGCATGATGATTCCACAGCATAGAATTAGTCTTTTACAATTACATCTGATAGCTGCTTGATTGTTTCTAAGAGGCTGAACCATCTAAATAACTAGGAATCTCCATGAGCTAAGAGGACTTGATGCAACAAAAACTCTGACATCCCTCAAGGAAGAAGATATGGGGTCTGAGACGTATCAGTGGTGAAAAAATGGAACTTTCAGCAGCTCATGCTGTAGCTATTGCTGAAAACTCTTTCAGCAATATGAAGGTGACATGTTTCACAAGCAGTGTTCGTATTTAACAAAATATGGGCAAAACAGAAACCAACAAACAAAAAATTTTAAACATGTAGATAATCTTTCCAAGGGATCCTTGAAGATCAAAGGCAGAACTCAGCTGGACCAGTTGTGCAGCACACTCAGTACAGGCTTCAAAGCTCAGAAAGTCAGAAGTTGCACAACTGGAAGTTAAATTTGATTTATTCAGCAGCATTGGACTGGGAGGGGCACAGCAGCTTCTCAGTATTTCACAATGGGGACTCATCTTTAATATCCTGCCTAATTATATACTGACACTGGAAAATTACATTACAAGGGCAGTAACTTCTCTAAATAATTGTCACTCAAAGACATTCTATAGTGCTTTGCAATGTCTTCCAAGGCAGGCTTTACGAAGACTGGAAACAGAGTCTCATGTCAGAACAATTGGTTCACGTACAATTGTCTGAGGCATTTTGTTTTCTTCATCTTTAAAAGCAGCTGCAACACCTGCTGGCCTAAGACATCTCATGTGCATTTCATTTATCTTCTTGGATCAGCCAATGGAAACCTGGCCCTGACACTAAAACTGAGATAATGAAAACTGGCCAGAGTTAAGAGCATTTGTGTTTGGCTTGCTTGGAGTTAACAGAATGTTTTGTCTAAGGAACTAGATGAAAGTTTCATTTTAGGTCTCAAACACTTGGGTCTTATCTTGCAGTTTAACCCTGAGACAGAACTAATGCAGGCTCAACACACTGGTGGAAACATTGGGGACTGGGCTTCAAGAACTGGCCAAACAATACTCATGATTCACTGGTCAGAGAGAAGAGGAGCAGGAGGTTGGGTGGGTTCAAGCATCTAAGAAAACATGGGATTGAGGTATGGACACAGGTAGACACTGAGATCCCAAAGTCTACTAGTAATATAGCAATTAAAAGGAATTAACTAAGAAGTTTAAGTTTAAAGCTTTACATGTTAGAGACTCTTACCTAGCCAAAATTTCAAGGTTATTCATCATTAGATGTTCTCCAGTATGAATGGAGGAATGAATGCAGAGTGAGGACCTTGAAATCTCACTGCTATGTCTGAATACTCTGATTTTTCAAGATCAGTCCTTAAAGCATCAGGCAAGAATCTAAAGACTAGAAGAGCCAACCACTATCAATCTACCAAATCAATGAAAAATAATTAAATCTAATAGGCCTTGTCAGGCCTGGTTCTAATTACAGCCACTTGCAGCAAACAGTAGATTACCTAGATGTGCTTTAGTACATGTAGCAACTACTCTGTCAGTGCTGCTTTGAAATGTGCTTTCAAAGGAAAGGAGAAGTAAAAATCCTACACTTACTATTGCTTGAAATACTATCTGAGATACTTTTCCAGATTTGAAGGTGAAAAAAAAAAAAGGAGTGCATCTGAAAAGTTTGTGGACTAAATATAAGCATGACCATTTAAAAGCAAACAAGCAGTTGTCCCTTTATTTTTTATACTGCTCATTAGGAGTTCTGTTATAGACTTCTCCAAAACAATTACACAGGTGAACACCGTTAACCTTGCTGACAGAGAGCAGGATTTATTTGTGTCTACATTAATAAATAAAGTTTGTGTATAGGCATGCACACACACCCTTTTAATAATCCTCAACTTCTTCTAGAGTAAGATTACTACGCCCTAATTATTGCCTCAAACATTAAAATAAGCAAGCATCTAATGTTCTTATTCAGGCTGATATTCTCGTTTTTCCCTCATGAAGTCATCCTTTAAAGAACCTTTTCATCACATTCTCCACAGCACACCTGTTCAATTCTCCATGGTCCCCATGACACACAATGCTCCACAAATACTCTGGTGATGATGTGACAATATATTGGCATAGGGCCTTGAAAGACAAAAAAAAAACAAACAACAACCAAGCAGGGTGAGTATACTTTCTGCTCCCTTGAATGGGAAGATTAGCTCCATATCAGATCTTCTGGTTGTGCTGACTAATTGTGGTTTGCTCATTTGTGAATATTTGCTAAGAAGGTTCCCAACACACGCTATATATTAGAACTGCTTAACACCAGACCCCAGCTGATATTATTTCAGTATGTTGTTTGATCCCATATGATCTCATGTAAACTGAACCCCTAGTGACTTCAAATGGAAGTTTACCTCCATTGCACATTTCTGGCCAACGCTTGTGCTCAAGCACCATTGTAAAACACAGTAAAAAAAAAAAAAAAAAAAAAGGTGTAGGCTAGAGAGGAAGACAATTCTATCAGCCTTTATTTGGTAACTTTTTTTCATGCAAAAGATAAAAGTGGTTCCACAGATAAGAGAGAGAAAGAATAATTAAGCCTGCAGACTAAAATATTTTACATACCCACATCTTTTTGAAGATAACACAGATAGTCATTTCAGCCACTGCCTTCTCCTTGTAATATTCCCTGGTTTAATTACTGAGAATAGAAAACTTCTGAGTACCCTGCATTAGGGGAATCACACTAAAATGCAGCTGCTTTATGGTCAGTTTTCTGTTTCTATCATCTCTCTGAGCATCTGTGCACAATGTTAGTGATTATGAGTTGTACCATTCATTCCCCAACAGGAGAAACAGTGCCAGAAATTCTGCTGTGTGTTTTGCTTGGCAAAAAGTCCCTCTGGAAAGAGAAAAGGGAAGGAAAGTAGAAAGAGAAGAAGGTACCTCAGTCTGTTACCTGTTTTTGTCCTCGTTCAGAACAAATTTCCAAGTGTTGGGTGAGAACAAGTCCTGTACAGTCCTAACTCTAAGACAGAACAAGAGTAGGCTTTAACTGTGGCCATATACTCTGTTCCAGTATAGTTATAACAAGCTTACAGACAACATTGCTGGTCATTTTTTTTTTCTTCCAAATACTTGAAGATTGAAGCAGAAATCAAAGAACATATGTTTTTCTATAGGACTTAGTTTTGGAAAGATCTGAGGATTCATTTTAAGTTTTTTGTCAGAGAGTTTCAAACAAAAAAAAAAAAACCACCACATTTTTGGACCACAGTGCCTAGCAATGAAACCACCTAGTAGTTATGGAAACTACCTAGTAGAACTGGAAAAAAATATTTTCTTTTATAAATCCAAGTAAGGCAGTGATCATGTATTAGTCACTTATGCTACTTTTCATATTAATTGTAAAGATCTTTCTGTAAAAACAGTCTGTAATTTCTTCTGTTTTGTTAGATTCCAAATTTTAAGAAGATTTTGCAAAAATAAAATTGTCAGAGACACTATACTATCATTGTGAGTTTACAAGTACCTTCTACTGCCTGCCTAAAGCCAGTCACATTCCTGCAATTTAGAAATGCAGGTGACAGGTACAGCATACAATGATAGAGCAGATCCTTCCTTTATTTCATATGAAAGAACTTCCAAGAGAAATTAAAGCTCCCTGTGTACAGCTCTCTGATTAAATATCCCACCAATGAACATACCCGCAACAATTTTAGATTACCTTATAGTGTATTATCTTTCTTAAAGGTTTCTTTGTTTTTATGTATTTGAGTGGAAGCATGGCATCAATGGGACAACAGATGGAACAGGCTGCCCAGGGAGGGGGGGGAGTCACCATCCCTGGAGGTGTTTAAAAAACAAGTAGATGTAGCACTTGAGGTTATGGTCTAGTGATCAGGGAGATGTTGGGATGAAGGCTGGACTTGATGATCCTGGAGGTCCTTTCCAACCATAACGATTCTATGATTTCAAACCTGCACACCTTGGATAACAATCTGTCCTCATAGTATCTTTGCAGTAAAAAATTAACCTGTAAAAAACTGTTCAATGCAGTCCACCCCAGAAGAGCAAAGCCACCAAGGAGCGTTAGGCCAGCATGGCCAAGGTGGCAAATCCCAGGGCTATGAGGGTGCACAGGGAACCACAGCTGCCCTGACTTGTGCTTGGATCCAAAGGAGCATTCACACAGGTTTGAAACAGGGCAATGAAATGACAGCATAAAGACACAATTGACTTCTGGCCTCCCCACAGGCAAAGCCAGGCCAGCCTAAAGAATCAGAGGACTCTATGTTCAGTCTTTCTAATTAGCTGTTTTTCCTCAGTACCCTTTTAATTATTTTTACATGGCACCCACTAGGGAGGCTGCATGGAATTCATTTTTCTTCAGGGAAGAGAGATCTTGGGGCCCCTGGCAGCATCCCTCTAGTTTGCTTTCTCAGACACTGGTCTCTTTACTGGCAGAATCAGGCACAATCATGGGAGTTAATAAGCTGTTGGCCAGATGGTGCCTGTCCAAAGGTGTTGGCTTTGTAGACAACTGGAACTCCTCTTTGGGAATAAATCAGTGATACAGGAGAGCCAGGCTGCATTTCAATCAAGCACAAGCAGACAGACTATTAGCAGAGATAATTACCTTTGCTTTTTTTTTGCTTCACCATCTTTCTCTCCCTGCTCCCTCCCTTCCCCAAAACCAGTAGATGCAGACCTGAGGAGTGAGAAACAAAGGATCCCCAGGGCTAAAAAGAACATTCTTCCAAACACTACAAGCAGAAAGCAGAAAGCTAAGCGTTATTTATTCAGATGCTATCAGCACTTACATCTCCATGCTGAGTTACTGAATTAATACCTATGCAATAACAAAATAGCAGGCAACAATATAAGCTTTCGATACCATAGCTCAAAGACAATTTAAAGGCATATTCTATTAGTCTTGTGTAAATGAGGCCACTCTTGTGGCCTTGTGACTACTGCCATAAAATATGCCAAGTGCTTGTGAGGCAGCCTTGGACCATAGCAGCAACTATGCTACTACTGTCAACTAATTTCATGTTCAAGTTTCAGTGCAACTTGGGTCTGAAGGAGAGATCTACCAACACATCCAAGCATACAACATCCCCGAGTCTAATTTAACATCATAAAAAGTATCTACATGGCTACAAGAGAACATTTCTGCCAACAGAGTATTAAGTGAATAAGATTGAAGATTTTTTCCTTAGAGAAAAAAATGACAGTTAAGATACTAACTAGGAGTCTGAGTTTGTTTTCCTTTTTGACCGTAGATGTCAAGCTATCATGAACTAGTCACTTCTGTCAAGGTTTAGGGTCAGTCCACTAGACCTGTAACAGATATTCTCTGTTAGCCCCTCTTTCTTCCCCTAAAAAAAGGAGGAGAAATGGGATAAGGGAGAGAAAGTTATGGATCCCTGTTGGTCCCCCTTCCAAACAGGAGAGAAAGGGAATGAGAAAGAGACTTCCAGACTAGAAAACTAAAACAGTTTTCATGAAGATAATAATAAAATGAAATAAATAATAATATATACAAAACCAGTATCACACCCAACCCCCTTGACAGCAATTATGTCACTATCACCACTGATGCTGTGGAGCAGGCCCTGGGAAAGCCCCAGACTGGGCTGAGCAGTGGTCAGGAAACAGGTTCAGAAGCTGGATTCTGGAACTAGGCTCAGGAACACATGAATCAGGACCAAAGGCAGAACGGATGGAGTCCTCCTTAGATGTCAGCCATTGAATAAAAGGAAGGCCAGGAGGGGAAGAGAAGGGCTTGACCCTCACGATCCCTCAAGGTTTATACTGAACATAATGTATATGGGATGGACCTCATTGGTCAGTTTAGGGTCACCTATCCCCACAGGTACAGCCTCTTACTTTTGCACCCCACTATGTGGTAAACAAGATAGAGCAGTGACCTTGGTCTGCACACACCAATCCTTGGTAGTAACTCTAAACATCAAGCGTTATCACTGCTAGAAGCAGACACTGTCTGCAAAAACATGCTGTTAGCTTCAGAAAGTGCAGTTAGTTAGCAGAGACTGAACTGAAAAGTAGAATCACTGAGTTGGTTCCAAGTCAAACCAGGACAAGGTCCTATATAGCACCTGCTCTACGTCTCTAAAAGGCACAACACAAGTTATCTTAGTGTAGTGTCTTGGGTCTACAGGCCTTGAGGATCCTCAGGAGTAACAATAATTTGAGCTACCAATAAATTCACATGAACTGTCTTTACCCATTTCTCAAAACAATCTGGAACCAATTTGTTATTCCAGAAAGATCCCTCTGCCTGTAAACACATGGCTTTTCAGAAAGCTCCCTTTTTAGGCAACACTAGGAACTCTTCCAAATAACCCTCTGACACCACTCCACAAAAGGTGTTTGTGCTCTGGAGAGACAATGGGTGACCTCCCACAGCAATCAAATCCCACAGTACATAAGCACCTTCCTCCATTCCACAGCACAACCCTGTAAGCCTGCTATACTTTTATTGTCATTAAGAAAACAGATCAATTAAATAGCCCAAGGATAGCATATTTGTTCCTCTGAAATAGTGGGAAACAATTAACTGCTCTTAACTATCTGAAAGGACTTCTGGAGTCAGAGGCTTCTGGGCTAGAGCAGGTTCTTTGAAAGCAGACTGCTCTGACAGTACCGAGGCCAACAGAGGAACACAATGGCTCTGATGCATTCCAAATTCACATTGTTCCCCGTTGCATCATGTATTTAGGTTCCCACATGCAGAGCCTAACTGCACTGCACACATCTTTCCAAGGAAAGAAGAAAAAAGATTAAGGAAAAAAAGAGGCTATCTCCTCGAGTAACTTGGCAAACAGCTTCATTCCACAGTCAGTGCACAGACTGAACTCCAGATTATTTATAAATCCTAATTTTAAAGGAATCTTTCTTTGTGCAGTACTAGGCTAATATGAATAGCCTTTTCAGAGTCCTCACCAAGGAGTGTGAACTGAAAGCTGCTTTGTAGTCCCTACATTTATATTTCTTAAAAAGCATCTCTCTCATCTAAGAAGCTGGAGTGACACTATTTTCAGTTCAAGCTGTCTTGAGTTTCTCATGCAAGATCCACACTAGCTAAACAAATTATCAACACTGTTATGTCCAGAACTGCTATCAGCTAGAACAATTACAGAGACCGCTCCTATACTGAATGCAGAAAAAGATTTGCTGCAATGTCAAGTAAATCCTCTGTGCAGATGACCTGTGAATAGCAAAAAGGACAAAACCAGAAAACCCACAAGCACACTTCTCTATGCTTTCAGGCCCTGACACTTCCCTCATCATATTATCCCTTTTCCCATCTGTGTAATGCCAATCACAGTATAAAAATTCAACTGTAGATAGATCCTTGGAGTCCACATAACAGAAGTTTTGCATGGCTGCATTATTTTCTAAGCTACAAATCTGTGATTTGTCTTCCTCCTTCCCAACTCTGACAAATGGACATCTCAGATGTTCCTTAATGCCATTCACCCCATTTAAAAATCCCACATAGATTTACCTGCTGTCTTTCTGTTTGCAATTATATCCCTAACACAGTATGGGCCGTGGCCTTCAAATAACAGAATTCAAACACTGGGGGGGGGAAGAAAAAAAAACATATATATCTATCACACTGAGAAAAGCATTAAATAAGAGACCCTACAGCAAGACTGGTGTTCCTCAGCTTCTCATCACCTGTAGGTTTCCTAACAGCACTTGAGTAACTCCCCAACTTAAAATAGCAGCACTTGAGTAACTCCCCAACTTAAAACAGCAGTATGGATGGAGCCCATCAGGCTTGCATGTTCCTGTAACTAAGGTAATGACTCTGCTTTGTTTATTCCCTCTGCCATACAACATATACATCACACACAAGATGGATTCTCCAACAGCTATCACCCTCCTCCTTCCCTTTGTGCACAAATATATTTGAAGCTCAGCTGTCTCCCACACCTCCCTTGAAGGGAGGACACCTTCTTCCCCTGTTTCCAGGGCACTGCACCTGTTCTGTAATGCAGTTACAGAGCATTCCAGAACAGTGCAGAAGATAAGCAGCCAATTAAATGAAAGAGCTATTTCCTTTAATACAGATTTTGTTTATAAAAACAAACAAAAAAATTACTTGATGTGTATAAGAAGCTCAAAGGATAAAAGCATTTACTCAACTAGAAGATAAAACATTTGCAGCTTCCAAGAGCATGTGCAAATCTCACCCAATGAGTGACTGCAAAAACAGGAATATAGGATTCCCCTATCTGAACAAGTTTTAGCAATCTCTGAGTCCCAAGCTTTACACATCGATTTAGGAAAAGGATTCTCCCCATCTTGCAACGAGTCATAAACAATTGGTTGGTTAGACCTCAACAGCCTCATTATCTTAGAAATATGTTCTGGGTAACACCAGTGTAATAATGTTGTCTGTAATGAGTTTTCATGGGTAAAACGAACTGGAATAGGGCAAACACTCTTCTGATGGAAACAGGGAACAAACCCCACAACTCACTCCACCACAGTCACGTTTCAGTGCTGAAGCTGCAGCCAGAACAGCAGCAGACACCTCCCATTGCCACTAACCATGAGCAAACCCATATAGAAATAAATGATTAAAAAAATATGCCATTTTATACCAGAGCACAGATGTTGCAATTTTATACTTGATCTGGTCACATTATAGACCAGAACTAATTTCCAGAAGTCTAAGAATGAAACTTTTGACAGAACTATGCTTTCAGACAATAGCAACTACTGTACTACCTCCCAATCATACTAAAATACTCCTTATGCTGCCTGACTAGCCAAAGTGATCTGTGAAGACAAGATTTCATTCCAAGCTTCTCCCTCAGACCGTGCAACTGTTAACAAGCTCAGCTAGATAAGCAATGTGACTTTAGTGTACTTCTTGGCTGCATGTTATCCAAGGTATAGGTGGTATTTTTATGCTAAGTAATTACATGGAATTGAGCCCTTATTGATACACCTATTCTTATGAGCATTTAGTAGACAATGTTAACTTAGATAGCATCACTTTAATAGTTTTATATTGTACTTATGCAGCTAAAATTACATAGGACCAAGGCACCTGAAATGGTCAGAGTAAACCAGCAGAATGGCCCAAAAGGTCAAAGATCTGGTCTGAGACTGGAGGCCATGTAAGACAATCACTGGCATGGCTTTTTGCAGCTAGAGCACAGACTAGAAGCATTCTGCTTATCTGTGTATCAGTTTCAACCTGTACAGGAATATCAATTACTTTCCCAAGGATAGCCCTCACCTTGTTGTTTCAAAAGGGAGGAGTGATAACAGCCTACGTTGATTTTCTTATCTTTCTCACAAAAAGAGTCACAATTTAAAAGAAACACTAACCTTGCATCTTACAGGGAAAAGGGCATTTTTTTACCAGAATATTTTGAAGGTGTGAAATTCAATAACAACAGGTGTACTAAATAACAAAGCTTTAGAAAATGTGTAATTAGCTGAGAACACAGTCATTTAAGCAGATATTTCTATTGAATCTTTGCTAGACTCTATGCTTGTCACCAAATTAGATGTTGTCCCATGGTATGCATTATAAATGAGGTGATTCATTTCATGAGGTTTATAACCAGTGACTGGAATTATAATCAACAATATACGTTAGTGTCTTCTAATATTTACAATATTTGGAGCCTATTTTGATCTCATGCTACTTTCACATGACAGTAGCTCCCATCTTTGCACAGACTCTTGATTTATGCAGGGGTAGGTTAGAATAGAGCCACTAAGTTTATATGAAGCATTATGGGGGCTCAAATACATTTTTAAGGTACACACTTATGTCAGACTATTTGCATACTACAAGGCATTCTCCAAAACCAGAAAGTTTTGGTTCAGTGGGGTTTTTTGGGGCTGTTCTGTTTTACTGGCAACCACCATTAACAAATTGCAATCCTTCCACTTAACTAAAGTTAGGGTCATTTACTCCCTTAGCCCTTCAGACACAGCAAAGGAATGAGACTATTTCTCTCCCTTTTTTGAAGCTACATGCTGCAACATATACAGCAATCCTGGCTTTCTTCTCTAAGTTTGATAAGAAAATAGATGGATTTTCCCACATCTACCCTTGAATTCTACCAAGATGTTTCTCCATTTCTCTCAGCAGATGTCCCCACCTCCAACAGCTGTAATCATTTAAAATGCATCACAGCAACCTTACTGCATAGATACCCACAGAAGTTTTCTACCATACATGTGTATGTAGTTGCATAGAGGTGCACTCTCTGTTTACATGTCAAAGACACAGCAAAATTGTATTTTAAGTTCCATGTAAAAGTTTTCTTGTTACTTTCAAAGTCTGCACCCCTACAGAAACTTGGAGAAAAAAAGTCTCGTGCAACACATACAGACATTGGGTTGCATCTAGAATAATTGAAAAGCAGGTTGCTCATTAACAGGAAAAGTTAGACTTCAGCATAAGCAAGACTAAAATCTGGAAGTATTAACCTTCCTACAAACCAGAAATGTGTAACAAATTGCCCAGTGAAGACTTCCCGCACTCTGCAGAGTCCCAGTGAAATTAAGCTTTGTTAATTTTCCTTAAACATGGGCTATTATGTTGAATAATATTCTCAGTTTTCATGATCATAGAATGGTTTGGGTTGGAAGGAACCTTAAAGATCATCTATTTCCAACCCCCCTGTCATGGGCAGGGACACCTCCCACTAGACCAAGTTGCTTAAAGTCCCATCCAACCCAGCCTTGAATGCTTCCAGGGATGGAGCATCCACAACTTCCTTGGGCAACCCATTCCAGTGTCTCACCACCCTCACAGTAAAGAATCTCTTCCCAATACATAATCTAAATCTACTCTCTTTCAGTTTTAAACTGTCACCTCTCATCCTACATAGGCTCCCAATATCTATAGCTTTCAATTAGTCCCATTAAGCATATTGTCCCAGAATCACTGGCCTTGGGAACGCTTCCCAGGTTTGCCATCCCTCAAATCCTGCCTCTGAGAATCCTGGACCTCTAAGCTCCCTTCTACAAGGCCAAGCCTATGTGCAAACCAATCTCATTTCACTCCTGGCACAGGAACACAAAGCGTGGCAATTGTAGCTGAGCCATCCAATCCAATAGCTCTGCAAGGTCTGTCATCCCTAAGGAAGTCTGCTTAGCAGGTTTGCTCCACAGCAACAAAATCAGGAATCCTAACATGCAGAGTGCCACAAGACTGATAATATGAGGCTTTCAAGATTCTAAGCTTGAAAGCATAACTATGAGATGGACAATTCTGACCTTAACACCACAAGAGTTCATGTCAACCCTGTCTCAGATTCTGCTGAACTGAAATCCCACTGATCTAAATATGTTGCAAAGAAAACATCCCAGGCTTAAGAAGGTGACATTCTGCAGACCACATCGTTTTGTCTGTTTATCTCTAAATATCCATCCACACCCCACAGCATCTTCTCTCAGCATGTCATTTTCTGCACATTGATCCACTATGCTGACTAGAAGAGGAAATAAACCTTTGCAAACAGGAAGAAATTTTCTAACAATTAGCCACAAATTGAGGTGAGCTACATACATTGTTTAACTCAGTTCCAATCAAAACTATCAAGTATAGGACTGATTATTACACACAGCAGGGAGACAAGGAACAACAAGATTCAAATGTTATTTGGGGATTATAATGAATCCAGTGTATGTCACCCATTAAACTAATTAATTGTGAATTATATTCTTGCAACATGATACTGTGAAAGCTGGAAGTGGAAGGAAGCATTTTAACCTCTGAAAAGTCCTTTGACTTGGTAAAAATGGCTTCAAAAGTACAAAAAGAACTGTAGCAAAACTGTACGTACTCCAAGAAACTTGAAGATTTTATACTATTACAAGTAGTGATATTGTCTAGACCACTGAAATAGCACGTTGAAACATTTAGCTAGAGAAAAATATTGGTTGTGCTTCTCTTCTTGTTACTATAAGCATAAATCTAGAGTATTTCCACTGAAGCCTGAGTTTCTGCATAGCAGAGCCAAGAGAGCACAAGAGTACCATTATTTTACCAAAATTCTTTAACTATAGTTGAGAAATAAAATAAACCATAATCGCATCATGGAAATCCATAACGATGTCAACATTTTATAATCAGAATATGACAGGCAAGAATGGCACAGCATGAAGACAAAGGCAGGAAGAAAAAAAAACCAAAACAACGTACTTGTAAGTACTATAAAGGAAGAGATCAGCAAGACAGTAGAAGCCATAAGCTTCTGATAAGCCAAAAGCCAACTCAGAA
This sequence comes from Brachypteracias leptosomus, assembly GCA_013401335.1. Lineage (NCBI taxonomy): Eukaryota > Metazoa > Chordata > Aves > Coraciiformes > Brachypteraciidae > Brachypteracias > Brachypteracias leptosomus. The sequence continues at coordinate 27,092 of VYZX01003467.1, forward strand.
CATCTATTTCATAACTAGGAGCCAAGCTGAAGAAAGAGTATTTCTGCTTTTAAAGAAGGCTTTGCAGCAAAGCCATGACCAGTCTGAAACAGGATGAATATAGAAAAACCTGAAACTTCATACTTATAATAAACATAGAAGGCCAGTTGATCAGAAAAACACAGAATCTGTTAAGCCGTGAGCCAAGAAGAACACCACATCCTTCAAGCCAGAGATTTTAGGGTGATTTGGAGGAAAAAATGACTTGGTGGCTAGCCATTGTAAAAAGTGAACAGCAACACAAAACATTAAGATGCAGTGGCCTTAAAAAGAAGGTTTTACAACACAGTCACTGGCATTCAGCAAAAGAAAACAAACAAAACCCCACATTTGAAACTGTAAGGTCATAAATAAATTACTGAGACATTAACTAAGGTGAAGACTTTTTTGAAGGATATGGAGAAGGCTGAATGTGTCCAGTCACATCAAAACAAGGAAAATGAGTTTCCTAGAATACAGAACAATAAATGATAAATGAAGCAAAGGCTATGGAGGCATGAGCTGGAATCTTTCACTTGCTGAAGTGCTAGGGTCTGGGTTGTGGGCCCTGAGTTGGAGTTGACCTTTGGATGAGTCACAACCCAGCAACATGTTTTGTTCCCCAAGTGGTTTCAGGCCCCAGAGGCAGAACCTGGCCCACCTGTGTGAGGCCCCAACTGCCCCCAGGTGATCGTGGTTGGGGTGGTGGGCAAAGCTAGAGCTGTATTAACCAGGAACCAACCAGTTTGTAAGAAGAAAACAAGCAGCTGATCACTTTGAAGAGAGTTCCTGTTGAGGCCAGTCAAAGTGAGTTCCTGATGGGGGCAGGTTGCTGAGATCTCTCAGTGGTGTGCTCCCCTCTGGCTGATTCGAGATGGAGAAAAGCAAACAGATAAAGAATAAAAGATGAAAAGATGAAGTTATGCTGAGGGGATGTTGGCCTGAGGAAGAAGAGAGCTAGCAGCACACCTGCAAACCTGGACAGGGATGCTAAAGGACTTTAAAAAAAAGAATTAATTCTCTGCTGACCAATATGCTGCTGGTCAACTCATGCTCATCTGCTTTCTCCTTGAAACCTCCCATCTCCAATTTGCATTTTTACCTTAACCCACACTAACATCTATCAGGTGGGTTTTCAGAGCAATTTAACTGGTATATCCTCACTCAATAGTCTTGCTCAAAAGGCCTCCACTAATTCCCATGTTCCTCAGCTATTCCCTGTGCACCAACACAGCTCTTCAGGTACCACATTCATATACACTGTGCTTGATTCTCCACTAGATTTCCAGGAACCAATGCCACAATCACAGCACTTCACTGCACTGGAAGTCGGCTACTCACTTTGCTCCCTTCAACAGACAGGGTCTTCTCTATAGCATCTAGAGATGGTCTTTATATAAAATATGTATAGAGGGTTGGACCATCTATACATGCCCTAGAACTTGTATTTTTGCAGCTTTACTAATTATCCCTTAGAACAGACACAACAGAGTAGCATTTAATAGCACTTGAAACATGGAGAGTAGCAGATTTTATAAGATACACAAAGTCACAGAAATGCAGATATTTTGCCTTATATAGTACATAGATTTGTGCCAAAAGAGCTACAGCACGAGTTAGTCTCAAAATGTATGTCTAAAACACGTTTGCTGGTTTCTGTAGCTGACAGACCCTATAAATGAGATTCTACTGTTGACATCTGGAATTGAAAATACAAGCCACCCCAACACAGCCATAATAACAGAGCACAGGAGAGGGGACTGGTGTTCTGGCAAAGGTATCTAACCTCAAAGATCAGTAAGGGAGTTCAAGTTACACTGTATAGTAAAATGGCATTCAGAAGCCTCCCATAAGCAAAACTATAGACAGTGAACTACTTTTGACTGTACAAGAAGAAAGCATCTCTTTAAACTTTTAAAAATCATCTTTTTCTTCTGAAATTCCTTTCAAAATAGTCTTGAGCAGCTTAAGAATCCTCAAGTCCGAGATGCAGAGAGTTAACAGCTAAAGAGAAAGCTTCCTATGTTATAATTCAGCATATAAAGGCCCAGGTAACATTTTCATCCTTTTCATAGGACATGAGTCTCTATTTCAGTGGGATGATTCTGCAGATAAGCCTGTGAATGCTATTAACTCCCTGCATAGCCAAGCTCCTCACACCAATGTCCTCCTGAAGCATGGAAGCAGCACTGCCCCCTTTCCATGTGGCAAACTCAGATGAGCTTTTCAAGGTGGTGGATTACAGCAGCATTCTCCACCAGATACTCACTCTCCTCTGCAAAGGAGGCTCTTTTTGTTTCCCACAGCACCAGGAAAGGGTTTAACACAAACAGCATTTCTTCAGCTGGAGTGCCCTGTGCCTGTTTCAAACATCCAGGTCACTGGTCTGTCAGGTATTTGTGCATGCCCAGAAGAGGAGGGTTTCTCATTTATTAGCCCACGCATTGGGTCCAGAGTTCATCAGTGGGTGTAGGGCAAACCCACACATTTTTCAATGAAGGCCTAAATATTAATTATGTTCTCACTAGAATCAAATAACAAAATCTTATTGATTTCACTGTGTTACTGCCAGATTACATCCTTTCATTCTATTACCTGCCTCCTGTACCCAGAACTCTGCCAATCACATTTGATACCATCTCTACAAAGTTGTAAGGGCTACAGAGACTTTTCTGCTGATTTTCAGATAGGCCTTTGCAATGAGCACAGACAATCAGCTCTCCTTGAGCACAGCTGACTGAGCTCTCTATTACTGAGCTACTGGATTGCCATCACCTGAAGCAGGGCTAGGGCCTGGAACAGGGACTTGGACATTTTATCAGCTTCCAAAGTACTTTCCAAAATATTGTCATCACTTCATATATTTTACTACATAATCTGAATTTGGAATAACCAGGAGTAATGGAATATCTACAAAATTACTATATGCTAAATACCATGATGGTTATAGTTTCTCCTTCCCAAGATTAACTTAATAGAAATAATCTGGCATAACACGAAAGCATGCACATTTCAACACCTAAGTAAACCCCAGATCAGTTAGAAGAGACAAATATTCCTATGCTTATCAGCTAGTATGAAACATATTTGCAGTACTTGGCTTTTTAAGTATGTAAGTATATGGATTACAGAATTAGGAAGTGTTTTATATGTCAAATACTGCCAAACAGAGGAACAATTTTTAGAAACACAATTAAGAAAGTTTAACAGCTTCAAAATTGGAAGAACTAGGGGCCCTTCCCTTAAAAATTTTCTTTGCTGCCACAGGAGAAGTTTTGCTACACTCTTAAAAAACAAATTCAAGTTTTGCAAACCAGTATTTTATGAAATTTATTACTTACCTTCTTTTTCATGTAATTACATGCTGGAGTAGCCCAAATGCCAGTTCCTCTGCTGCTGGAGTATGGAGGACTCCCATTTGCACACAAAGGTCTGAACTCCACAGTTTTTGCACAACTTCTGGTCAGATAAACCCTCGACTGAACAGAACTTCTGCTGCAGTGAGAAAAGCAGAACCTATCCCAGGAAGCAGTAGAAATTAAAATAGAACTCACTTAACGAAACAACAGAGATGGGAAACCACAAAGGTGTTGAAAACATTGGTTTGCCCTTCACTGTGTTTGGTGAACTGAGTTGCAGGGGTTTTTAATGAGGATTGATGACCAGCTGGGGTTAATGGCCCTCAGCTGCACCTCAGGCCATTAACTCCTCCCTACCAGTTATTAATCCCCAGGATATACCCTGCACCTCTCTCTTTATTGCTTAATCATAAGTAGCAAGAAATAATCAACCAGTCAAGATCCTGGCATGGTGTGAATGCTCCTGCTCCTGCCTCTTCACACAGCATATCTCATGTTGTAGGACAAACTATTTAGATATTACCACACTGAGGTCACAAAAGGATGAAGAAACACATGTGGACAGAAAGGAAATAAATATTTTGTCTGGTGACTGCATTTCATATTTCTTCTTTAGGATAAATATAATATTTATAGCTTGTATACTTTGTGGAATTATACAAATTTGTTTGCAATTGAACTGCTATTAGAGTACTGAGGGCTCTTTTCCTTGCAGCTCTAGAGCATATAATGGGGCTAGTGTTCTTATTACTGCTGTTTTCAAAGCAGGAAAGTACCAAGCAGATGCTGTAACATACAGCTCGAGAAGTAACAGCACCATGGTCAACCTAAGAGGCACATGGAAGCACAGAATCACAAGGATGGAACCCTGTGTGTTACCTTGCAAAGAGCAGAGGCTCCATCCAGCTCCACCTCTCATTTTCCCCACCCACTGAAACAGCTGTTCTGGTCCCATCTCAAGCCCCTATGTTAGCAGAGGATGATCAAAGAGTTTGTGCATGGAGTTAATATAAGAGTAAGAATACAACTGTTGTGTTTTAATTTTGTTGCAGAGAAAGGCTGTACTGGAAACTGGTTTGGCTGAAGAAGGGAAGCGGCATTTGTATGATACAGCATCATACAGACAAAAATTATTTTGTCTTTCTTGCGTATCTCCACTCCAGAATCAGAATTTCTGAGAACATGACATATCTAAGTAACATACTTTAACTCATGCCTCCTGAGTTCACCCCCTCTGAAAGAGAACATACAATACACTAATAAGCAATTTGAACATCATCTACTTTAACTGCATCTTCAGTGAGTAACCTACATCCTCTTGCAGGGCCATTTTATATCAGTCTCACAGAAACAGCAAAAAGAGATTTCTTTTCCATTTTATTCTTTCCCTTTCCACTACATTTGGACTCCTCATGTCGTGAGGCTCTGACATTTTTTTAATGGATCAATAAACTATGTCCTCAGGTCTTTGTGAAAACTGTTACAGGTAAAAGAAACCATAACTTCCATCCCATGAACTATTCCACTTATTTCAATGGGACCATCAGTGTCAATAAATGCTTGAAAAATTCCAGTCTTTAGGCAATAGACAGTACCTCAAAGCTACAAGACACTGATTACTTATTTTCTTTAAAGAAAATAAGATCACATTGAGCTTCATACCAAAATATAGATCCTTTCAGGTCACATTTGCCACTGATCCATGGTGATATAAATTAAATCAATTACATCTTTTATTTGTATACAAATCATAAGTTAAATGAATGTTCTGCTGCCCTACTTAAATGTAATTATCTCTAAACACACACAACACTTCTTGTGCTCCTTCTTCTGACAATGTCATATTTTTCTTAGTTACAGGCAGAACACATTTTGAGCACTGAGTAGAATAACCCCTGCTTAGAAAGTTGGATCTAAAAATCAACATTTGCTCAATGAAAGGCTTCCCAAGAGCTGGGTGCTGTCAAAATTAGAAGAATCAAGAAAAAGGTTGTAAAAAGAGGTAGTATATTTAGTTTCATAACAGCATGTCTAGACCCTTACACCACCTCAGCTCTAACAACATTTTCATCAGCTTCAATAAGCTTTGGATCAGGCTCCGAGTTGAAATGGAAGTTCATGATAATACTAGGAGTGCACTGACAGATGTCAACAGGTTTTGAATTATTATTATTATGAAAGTGGTTTTTAAAGAAGGAATAAGTAATATACACAGTGCTACATACACTACCTCTGCTAGCGTGGCCATTTGCACAGACATGTGATGTCTTGGTGAACATCTGTGCTGGTTTTGGCTGGGATGGAGTTAATTTTCTTCATAGTAGCTGGTATGGGGCTGTGGTTTGGATTTGTGGTGAACACAGTGTTGATAACTCAGGGACGTTTGAGTTATTGCTGTGCAGCTTAAACAGAGTCAAGGCCTGTTCTGCTCCTCACACCACCCACCAGTGAGCAGGCTGGGGGGCACGAGAAGCTGGGGGGGGAACTCAGCCAGGACAGGTGACCCCAACTGACCAAAGGGATGTCCCACACCATATGAGGTCATGCTCAGCATATAAAGCCGGGGGAAGAAGGAGAAAGAGGGGTATGTTCAGAGTGATGGCATTTGTCTTCAAAAGTAACTGCTACATGTGATGGAGTCTAGTTTTCCAGAGATGGCTGAACACTTGCCTGCCCATGGGAAGTGATGAAGGAATTGCTTGTTGTGCTTTGCTTGCACATACACAGCTTTTCTTTACCTATTAAACTGTCTTTATATCAACCCAGAACTTTTCTCACTTTTACTCTTCCAATTCTCTCCCTCATCCCAGTGGAGGGAAAGTGGGTAAGTGGCTGTGTGGGGCTTCATTGCCAGCTGGGGTTAAGCTACAACAACATGTTCTAAACCAAATTTTTAAATCTTTTTAAAAGTGAAAATCCAAGATTTCCATAGGGTTTATTTAAAAAAAAAAACAACAAAAAAAAACAGAAAACAGTGTGACCTCTCCTCCTACACTAGTTTCTTTTAACCTAACAGCCAAACTAATCCTGATGAAACATCTTTAACATCAACTGCTCATGTTTTACAGAATGTTTTTTCCCTAATTAATTGAATCATATACATCACAGTCACATTTATTAAATTTTGGTAGTTATTAGGTACATTCTCACACATAAGATTTTAAAGATTTGTTTAATGTCATATCTATATATAGTAGACAATTAAATCATTATATTCATTAAAGTTACTCATTTAATTCCTTTGCTTGGCAGTAGGAGATGGAACTATGAATACATGTTTCAGTTCGCTTTAAAACTAAAAGCACGTGTTGCAAGCAGCAACAAATGTATGGTTTTAAGGATTATTTGTCAAATGTGCTGAACTTATAATGCCAGATTCCAAATCCTACTGTTCCTACAAAAGATTTACAGAATATAAGAGACTCCTACCCAGCTACTGTGCTTCCCTCTTAGAATGGGGATTAAATAAGCAGTTATATCCACCTTAGCTTTTGCACTACATTTTTTGTAAAATACCTATTTCAACTCAACTGATCATCAGAATGGGCTTCTGCAGAGACTGATGACTAAAATTTCTTGGTTTGTGTTATTTAATAGTGGTTCATAATGGTCTCTCCCGTCCTTCAAAGATATATTATTAAAACAGTGCTACTAAGTCACATTTCATGTCATGTATTTCTTGTTTTCATGTCATTATAGAGGTCATACACACTCATGAGCAAATTGTCCACGCAGGCATCTATTAAACATAAATGGTGATGACCAACCACTGCAGATGGTCTTTCATAATTCAAATGAGCCAACCTAGGAATTCAAGCTTGCAGCTGAAAAAGACTAAGTTCTAGAAGATAACTCTGCTCACAGTTCATGGCAAAGCAGGGACATAGGAGCAGAGGAGCAGTTCCGCCCACTGAAAATCTTTGGACGACGGTCTGTATACTTGGGAATGGTTCCTAACTCCCAGTTTCAGATGCTGTCTTTTCCCATGTTCCAACTCCATATCAAGTCAAAATCTGGCATGCATGATCTCTTCTCCTATTCTGCCCTGATTACTACAAGAAGGAAATCTGACCTTCCTGGCCAGAGAGGCACCACAATATGCTCCAACTAGATCCTTAATTTGGACAAATAAATCTTATGGCCTGGACACGTGCCACACCATGTACTCAGAGGTCACTTAGATGCAGCCTTTCTCCTTAAAAGTACAGCCTATAGATAACGTACTTCTAAATTAGATCCCTTAGGTAAATGCTTGCAACTGGCTGGAATGAATCCAGTCTTAGTAACTACTTTGTTAATAGAGTTGCTTATTAATAGCGAAGATTAAGACCTATTCATCACTAATTCTCTGGAATACAAACCTTAACTGTGGTATAGTCTCATGCTTTTCTATCATTCTACAGATAACAGCGACAAAACAGAACAAAATACAACTGTAATACAGAGCAACACCATAAACAAGATATATTTTCAACTGCAAAACTCACATGCATTTTCAACACTACAAATATGGATCTATATTCAGTTCTTTAGAACCCAGCTTGCATTTTGAGCATAAATTTGCTTTGCCTTATTCATGGGGAGAAGGAAGAAATCTAATCAAATTCTACTGAGTGTTTTCCCTGCTATAATTTAGTGGTAAAACTGGCAGGCTGCCTAACCACGTCAAAAAGGGATACATTTGAAATGCTGTAACTATAAAATAACAAGGAAGCTTTTAGCCACATTCATGTAGTGGAGACTATGAAAATGTTTACTTGTAATGCGGTTAGCATATGAAAAGATTAATCTAACAGGAAAATACATTTTAAAGTTGTGAAATTGTCTTGCTTGATGTATAAATATTTTATGTAAATAAAAGCGGATTTGAGATTCATATAACATTTATATATTTTTAAAACTACAGGCACAGCAACTGACTCTGCACAAGCATTTTTTTTTCAGGGATACTCTCACTCTGCTATCTCCACTAACGCCGTTATTTGTTTATATTAAGCTTTTCCCCTAATGAAGATGGCGCCGGTGGTTCTGTCTGGCTAAGCTGCCGACAGGACACCATCAACTTGGGTGGAAGGCATCAGTGAGAGAGAGCAGGCAGCTCCTCAGCTCAGTGACTCTGACTGCAGGCTGCGGTGCAAGAAAATGGATGCCAGGGGCAGGAATGAGGAAAGGTGACTTCTCCTCAAGATTGCGACTGGAGAAGCCTGAGACAATCGGGGTAAGTTTAGGGACGCTGTGCTGAGCACTTGGAAAGTCTGCTCATTTCCTCCAGTTGTTTTCTTTTTGCCAGTTTCTTCATTGAGTGTGTCACCGGAACTTAAAAGTCATTTTATATTCTTGAACACTGGGAGACAGCTTCTAAATTACATGCCAGAAAGGGGTAAAGGGGTCTAAACACAAATGAAAAGTCAGACACTCTTTTTCAGTTCTGATCCAACTTAATTGGGCCTTATCTTCATTATTTTTGTTGTTTGGGGAGATTAACAAATTGTCCCCCATTCAAGAAACAAAACAGAAGGGCCTCACAGACTAATGGCCAACCAACAATACTAAGTAATTTTCATAAGATGCAGACAGCTGCTACCACAGCTATTACCTCTGCAATATAAGGGTGGGATTATTTTGGGGAGGAACTAACACATTCTGTCAAATTTCAAAGCATTTTCAAAAGTTGCAGCAGACAATGAATGCCTGAGTCAAGACCCAAAGAAAAGATCAACAAATTTACTGCTTTGGCAGATCAAATTCACAGGTTTGTAAAGAATAGAAATGTGTTCATTAGAGAACCTACAAAATTACACTTATTTTCTTTGGAAGCCAGACAGCATCAAAACCCAACTGAAGAACAAAAATGGTCTATTATCTGGGTATTGGGGAATGTGATGAGTTACTGCATCTCAAATCGTTATTATGGCATCAGAAATTTATTAACTGTTAAAAAAGGGAAACTTCTGTGGTCCATATAGCTGTTTGATATATTTGTGGGTTCAAAAAGACTCATTCTAACTTAGCATCATAGTACAAGTGATTTCTCTGCTGTTACATCTAAATAAAACTGGAAGTAATAGATACAGTGAAGTCTACAGATTTGTGTCACCAAGTTAATCAAATCAAAGCCATCACATTCAAATCAAAATATTTTTTTTTTACTGGGTGGCAGCATAGACAAGTTTACACAGTGCAAAATTCTGCCATTGTAAATGCTGGTGAATTTCTGGGGCAGGGGAGAGGGCTGGTGGGTTGATGCTAATACACAATTAACTGCATGATTCAAGCACTTTCACAAACCTAACCTTGGACCATCAGTTTGACCTCTCTCCTAATACATAATTAGAAGCATTCTGCACCAGGTTCCCTATTTTTTTAAAAGCATATATGTGAGCCAGTACTGAATTCCCATGGGATGCCTCTGAAAAATCAGGCAATGACCTGCCACATACAACTCAAAATCTCTCTTAAGCGGGGAGAAAAGCCCAGAGCTTCCAGCTGGGAGACAGAAAGCACACCCTGAGAAGGATCCAGCAAAGGGTATCAAATAGAAAACTTCAAAATCTCTTGAAGATTCCTACAACAATTCTACCAAAAGTCATACTGTAGATGAAATAGATGCTCGTGGGATGGAGCCTAACACTTGAAGCAACAAAAGATTAACACCAACACTTCCACCTATTACACACAATTTGAAAGAGGGGGTGAGGGGAAGGAAACAGCCACCTAAACAAATAACCCAGCTCCTCAGTATAGATCTGCATCAGCCAAAGCAAAAAGATTATTTTGTTATTAACCAGAATAAGAGAATTGCAAAGGAAGTAATTTCTCTATTTTAAATATCAAATGCATTGAAGCAGCAGTAATTTATTTTTATGTCATTATTTCTTTTGATACTATGCAAAATAGCATTTCTAAATGCTGGTTTTCTAAAAACATAACCATTAGGATAGTTGTTACATATTTAATTTCATGCTCCACTCAGCATAAAGCAGTTGAGAGACTGCCAGCCAGAGCAAATTAAGTAACCGGTTAGATAATTTCCTGCTTAATTGAAAGCAGGTAGTTTTTAAAAGTAATAATTGATTTTGTTTCTAATGAATGTGTAGCTATTTCTTCCTTTTTCTATTCCTGTTATTAAACAAGATTGCACTAAACCTTTGTACGCTGTTAATGACAGGCACAGGGGGGATAGAACTGGAGAATACTGTTTATTTATTATTTTAGATTCCAATTGCAATAAAAAATCCCACCAGAATGGCATCTTAATATTGGTCCTCCACTTCAAGATCACTGCTTCCAGGCCTAATCCAGGTCAAAAGTTCTTACCTTCACGCTCTTCAAGGACAAGAAGTGAGCCAGCATTCTCAGCTTAGTTCAAAGCAAAGAAGCATCAAATATCCTAGCAAACAATAACTGACCTCAGGTGAAAAAAAGGCATTCTGGAATTACTCCTTTCCTTTTTCTTTTAGGAATGGTCACTCCAGAAGAAAGCTGTGATGCCTAAAGACAACAGATAAAGAAATCTCTGACTGACATTCTTATATGATTTGGTAAAAAAAGGACTTAATTCTCCATGACTGTTGAAAAAAGCACCTGTCACAAGCAGTTAATTCACTTGAAAATTATATTTTAAAAACAAAAGAATAATTGTTCCACTAAAATGCTTGAGCAAAATATTACATTTTCTCATCTAAAGAAAAAATGAAGATGACTGTGTCCATCTTTTTCTTCCACTTCTTTGAAAATTGACAAAAGGGAAAGCACTTTCTACATGCACAGAAAAATATTCCTGCAAGCTTTGTATTACAATCTGATGTTTTGACAAGTTAATATAAGAAACAGTCAAATTTCAGTGTGACTCATTTTAGACTCTATCCTCATAACTGCTGAGCACCTGACTGCTTCCCTTCCACAGGTGCACAGATATAAGCAGCTATTCCCTGAAGAGAGTGACACAAAACAACCTAGAGTCTATATCAGCAATACTTCTGCACAAAATCAGAAGCTATAGCATCACATATACATAGAGTAGATTTACAGCCACCACAAAATACTGAGATGATTCTCCCAATGAAAAAATCATTGCTGATTTCAGGCTGGCAGGCATTTCCCTTATTTCTATTACTGATTAGGGCAGTGAGACAATTAAGAGCTGCACCAAGTAGAGCAAGGCAGAATCCTGCAGCCTGCCATGCATGTGTTACTGGAAGCATTATGTGCAGTTCTAAGTATTTAAATCTGGTATTTAGTATACAAATCCTTCTTCTGAATTTATAGTCTTACATGCAAAGATTTAATGAAAAATGCTCTATCCTTACAGAAGATAATAAAGATGTATGCAAGGGTATCATAAGATTTGAGGTTATCTTCTTTAATTTGTACAGCCACTGGCATTTGTTAGTATGCCAAATAAGAGGGTTTTTTTGTTTATCCGTATTTACAACTCTTTAAAGCAGTTAGTAATCTTAACAGCAACACTATGGCTTGTTTCCTGAAAGTCACAGTTGCTGATGATCATGAAGTCCCCCTGTATTTAAAGGTCAGCAATACAGTACTAAGAGTTTGCCTGGTCATACACAATGACTCTAAATCATGCCTCTCTTCTTGATAGCACTCCTCCCTTTTTCACATGTGAGTACATATGTACAAACAGAGCTTCAACTTATTCACATGTACACATCTAGGTACTCATCTCAATCCGAAACAGGGGTCTAGAATGGCTGGGGAGGGAGGTTAATGAGTTCAAACAAGATATTTTATTCAAAGAAGAAAAAACACAAGTAAGCCATGCAGTTTGTTCCAAGCAAGTGCCTGAAGAACAGTGTCATCAGGTACTGCTTTTATAACATAATCATCACAGGGGCAAAACAGCCCTAAATTAACTTTCACAGTTTCTCTATGTTGGATAAGGAGTGCTTCTCATATCTCAACACTTCTGAAGCTAAATGCTCTTGTTCCTATCAGTTCAAGTTTTCAGTCCTCAAAGAAATTACACTCAACACACACCAAAATACTGCATATCTTGACATTTAGCAGTACGTCACACATTTCATGTTTACTGATACAGTTGTTTTCAGTTCAGCAACAGGATTAGGGATGATTTAGAACCTCCCCTTCTGATATTTATAACGTTTCATAGTCCTCATTTTATCTCCTTCAAGATCAAAGAAAATGACCATTAAGATTGCATTTTGTTAGGCTGTCCATCACAGACCTTAGGCCAAGGTTATTTACAGATCAAACTTATGCAAACAGATGTTCTGGGAAAGGAAGAGAGAAAAAGAGGAATAAGTAGAAATATGATGTGGATATGTGAAAACTGGAGGTTTGTGAGGGGGACATATTTTACTTCACAACATCCAAATGAATCATTTATGAATGGTCACTCCAGCTGTGATGCCTAAGGACAGTGGACAAAATTCTGGGAAACTTTCCCTCCCAACCTCCACACACACAAAAAACAAAGTGGACTTAATTCTTTTTATTTATCCAAATATCACTTGCTTAGCAGGCATCCAAAATCTGCTTGAAGTTAGTAAGAATTTATATCAAGTGACTTGGTCACTAGACAAAAGCTAACCAATGATAAAAAGGATCAAAACATATGTGATAAAGATTAGAGAGCTCTACATTGAATAATGACCACAGGTCACAACTACATGAGCTGTAGTTGACCACAACAATTACATGAGCTATTTTTAAAATCAAGTCTAATTTACCCCAATTTACAGGTTCTCAGATTTCCACTAAACTTGTGCCAAGAGCTCATGGCCAATTAATCTGTAAATATCATCTTATGAGTAAATCTAATTTCTGAATGACTTTCTGCAAGTACTTAAGTGCAGCTATTTCCCCTGACAAGCTTTAGAAAGAAAGAGATTCATTAAAGATTACAAACTTGTAACTATCACAGAATCACAGAATGGTTTGAGTTGAAAGAGACCTTAAAGATCATCTAGTGCCAACTCCCCTTCAGTAAGAAGGGACACCTTCCACCAGACCAGATTGCTCAAGGCCTCATCCAACCCAGCCTTGAACACTTCCACAGACAGGGCATCCACAGCTTCTCTGGACAACCTGTTCTAGTGTCTCACCACTCTCAAGTAAAGAATTTCTTCCTAATATCTATCTACTCTCTCTAAGTTTAAAATCATTACCCCTTGTCCTATCACTCCACTCCCTGAACTTTCCTTTTAACTACTGGAAAGCTGCAATAAGGTCTCCTCAGAGTCTTCTCTTTTACAGACTGAACCACCCCAACTTTCTCAGCCTGTCCTCATAGGGGAGGTGCTCCACCCTCCGATCATCTTTGTGGCCCTCTTCTGGACCTGCTAGAGCAAGTCCATGTCTTTCTTACACTGGAGGCCCCAGAATCAAACACAATACTCCAGGTGGGGTCTCATGAGAGCAGAGTAGAGAGGGAGAATCACCTCCCTCAACCTGCTGGCCACACTTCTTTTAATGCAGCCCAGGATGTGACTGGATTTCTGGGCTGCAAACACACACTGCTGGGTCACATTGTCAACCAACACCTCCAAGTCCTTCTCTGCAGGGTGTCTCTCATCACCCAGCCTGTATTTGTGCTGTACACATTTAAGAACTAACTAGCTTGGAAAAGTCTGCATAAAAGCTAGAGTAAAGGCTGAGATGTCTCTTGGAACACACCATGCTTAGTCTCATCTTTTTCTGAGATTTTATAGTTTTGATCAGGTGACCCTCTGTATCATCTAGACATACACACCAGTCAACCTAGAACCACAACTGCCACATCTGAAAAGATAGAAAAGGATAATACTGATGATTTTCTGTAGAAATTGTGGCCAAATCACACAAGCTTCTTTAAAATGTTAAATAGTTTTCAATCTAATAGCTAGAAAAATAAAATTTAACTTAAGACAGTTAGAAACTTCATGAAAATCCAGAGCAAGTTACACATGAAGGCACTGATCCTACAAGTTGACTTGCACACAAGGTCCTATTTAAGGATAAATCAATTTAAAATTAAGTACTATGAGCAGACCTACTTTCTCAACAATTAATCTCAAACCATCTGCCCTAACCACCCTTATGAAAGTATCCCCCAGAGGAAAAGAGAAATGGGGGGAGAGGGCAGGGAGAAGAGTACATTAGAGAAGACATGAACTCCAGCACAGCATTTATCATACATTAAGGTAAACAGCTACATAGCTTTCACTTCAGTATTTCAGATCTGCCCTGGAAATGGTGGTTCTTAGGAAAAAACAGTGCAAGATGGGCTGGGGAAAAAAAAAAAGTCTGTATCCCCGAGGGTTTAAAGGAAAGTATCTTTTATCCCCTGAAGGGAGAACTGAAATGTTTATAAAAACACACACATGCAAAAAAATCTACTGAATAAAATACAGCTGCACTGCAAAAAAATGCCTCTATATCCCTCCTCTCTCAAATAGCAACACTGCTGATGGTGTCAGCATTTAATGGCCTCATCGGCAGGAGTGGTGTCTCCGTGTAAGGCTCAGGGCAATCCCCACAGAGCAGAATTTGCTTCACCCCTCTCCCCCTCCCTTTTCCCTCCCGGGGCCAGAAAAAAGGCCTCACACAAAGTTGGAAAATTAAGATTACAACTTTCAACACGGAACAACAAAAGGGATATTAAAGGAAGGGGAATATACAGAGGTATTAAGAGAAGATATATATATAAATATATCCATCACCGATCGTCGGATGTTGCTGGATTCCTCCCGAGCCACGTGGAGCTGCAGCAGCCACAGAGCGGTGCAGACGCGGCAGCAATCCCAGCGAGGAAGGGGCGAGCGGAACTTCCTGTGTCCTTTTATAGAGTGTGGCAGGAAGGGGCGTGGAACAGCCACTGCACCTGCCCCCCCTTCCCCAAACCTTAAACCACAACAAGTGGCTGTGACTCTAAGACAGGACCATAGTTAGTATCTGGGCTCTGCTGCAGAGCCTACACTTCCTGATGGTCCCACAGGATGCCCTCAGGGTAACCAAGTCAGTCTGCACCAGTGTTACCTGGAGTTCCTCCCTATCAGCTGCCTTCACTGGCTGCTTAATTTCCTCTTAGATGAAACAAAACGTTGCTTAACTCATACAACCATCCCCAATTACAAACTGAACATCTAACATGCAAGTTTCTTTCGCATTCTGAAAAATCTGAAGCAGCTATATTTTGAGTAAACCATAGTAAGAAACTCTAAACTGACACTATTGCATTTCCCATGCAAAAGGCAGATCCTGCACTACTAAATAGGTGACATGGGTCTCAGAGAGAGACTGAAACAGTTCTCAAGATAGAGCAGGAAAGAGGCTTGTGCTGGTTACTCGGTTTGTCCAGAGGCTTGCTGCTGGGAAGCACAGCCAAGTCCTCAGCTCGTGCACCTTGTGGAGTGACTTCAGTTTTCCCTGTGGAAACTCCACTGGAGCTTCTTCCTCTGTACCATAGCTCATAGCATAGGCTGCCTGAAAATACATCCTTTAGCCCTCTACCTTCTTGACTAGGCATAGAAAGCTGATGATCATCTAACACCACAAAAAAATGATAGTAACTTTTGACTTACTGGCACCCAGCACCCCTTGGCCTCTAAGCAAAAACAAAGAGAAAAACTGGTTCAGAGTAAGACAGCATGTTTGAATACATTCCAGTTATCAAGAAGCAAGAGCCATGAAGCCCAAATAATGAACCAAACTCCAAAGATTAAAAGAAATTTCAGAGTCAGACAGCTGTGTCAGGTAAACACTCTACAATAGCAACTAAGAAAGTGTATTGAAGACTGTTTACAAATCAATAAACAGTTTCTAGCACATGAAAAGCTTTCAGTATAATGATTTATTTTATTTTTACACCAAGGGATTATTTGCTTCTTGGATAAAACACATTTTTTACAGGCAACTGAAGACTACACTTCCTATATTTCTTTATCAAGTCACTGCCACCATCACAATATACAGCTGGTCCTGTTTTGGAAAATGGGACTTGTTTGTTCGTATTTCAAATGGATGAGAAAAGCATAAAAAGGTTTGAACATGTCTCATAGGCATGTTGGCCCACACTACTTCACCAAAAGAAGCCCTCCAAGTTCAAAACTGACTGCCAAGGCTGCATACATGACATTTGCTATTTCAGTTCCTAGGGGAGGGTCCAGAGAAGATCCTTATGGGTAAGGAATAATGCTAGACAATCTCTCGCCAAAGATTTCAGAGAATGTTTTGGGCTTTACTTTTTGGAAGTACTGACAATGGCCCTGATCCAGAAAAGCTCTAAAGAACATAATTCAAACATTTTGCTAGATCAGAACTGTAGCATGCAACGGATGAGAACTTAAATATCTCTTACAAAGACTAAAAGAGGGAACACACAAGCACACTTCAAGTTTCACTCTATAGTCAGTTTTTCCTATAGTAAACCCCATGTTCCCATGGGTCTGCTCCCTTGCCCATATGAAAAATTAACAGCAGTGTCAGGGTATGGACCCAGTCTTAAACACAACCCCCTTGTGCTACTGAGTCTCTCTCTCTAAACTTTCCTCTTAAGTGATATTTTCTGCACAATCATATTTTTAGCTTATGTGTCTACACGTACACCACCAGATAAAGCCAATCTGCAGATACACCACAGGTGATGAGCTGCAGATCAAGAATGCTGATGCAACAGAGGCACCAGGGTGAGCTCCATGCAGAGCTAATTCGGGTCTGATTGGGCTCATTAGCTCAGGCTGCATCCCAGACCACGGCAGATTCACAGCCATACAAGTCCTTTCATGCCCAGTTATTCCTTTGCTGTCCTCCC
Organism: Brachypteracias leptosomus; assembly: GCA_013401335.1. NCBI lineage: Eukaryota > Metazoa > Chordata > Aves > Coraciiformes > Brachypteraciidae > Brachypteracias > Brachypteracias leptosomus. The sequence goes on from VYZX01003467.1 coordinate 44,240, forward strand.
AAGAGAGCTAGGCAGCAAAGTCCAGGTGGATTTGAGAGGCTCTGGGATGGAGTTGGTGTTATTAACCCTAGACTGAACTTAACCTGAGACCTTAGTTGGACATGGCACAAATCCAGCCTGGATTCAGGACTGTAGCCAAGGCCAACTCTGCGCATTATGGAGCACAGCACACAGGCTCCAAACAGTGCTGCAGTATCCTGGCTGAATCAGTTCCTCCAGCTCAGCACCAACCACACTGATGCAGGGTCAGGACACCGGCTGTGCTGGGTTCCTCAGCACTCCTGACAGAAGAAATACAGCACAGACACATCTCAACAGGCACAGCTCTTGTTCAGCAAGACTTAACGCCTCGGTTCTATAGGGCAAGAAAGCAGCTGGGCCACATCCAGGCTGATACTCAGTGCTAGATGTTCCACACTTATATTGGCTCCAAATCAGACACCATTGCAAGACACTCTTCTGCTCACATCAATGCTTCCCTCCTCAGCATCACTTACGCTAGTTTGCTGTGCCTCCTTTGTATGAGATCCAGCCCTCCCAGCTGTCCCGAGGCTACATGCAGCTCCCTAGGAAAACACATCATAGAAAGGTGAGAATGTAAAAGACTTAGCCTGAGACATAAAATCACAATACCAATGCAAAAGAAACACCAAAATCAGCACAAGTTACTCCAAGTAAACCAGAATGGATACGGTATGATTGCATTATACAGGGACCATTGAGATGCCAGCACACCAGCCTAGCTCTTTCAGATCCAAAGCATTTGGTTACAATGAGTTATAATTGGTTATAACAATGCTAATAAATTAAAAGCACAAAGGGGCAATTACAATCACATTAAAACATTCTGTAATTTTGGAAAATTAATGTTTCACTAAGTCTTCATTTTTACGGATAAATTGAGTCAGAACTGTGCTGCTCCTACACTGTGCTAACTGGTATCACTGTTAAGCTTTTTGGAACCATATGGAAAGCTATCAATTTTTTTGTTAAGTAGGATTCTCATCACTTTGTTTAATATCACTACAAATTACACAGGCTAATATTTACAGATGGTTTCACGTAGGAATTGTGAATCAACAAGCTGCAAGGAAATAGGTAGTGACTCTTCATTCTCAATGGAAGTGTTGTGAGCTACCTGCCAGAGGGCTGGACAGAAAACCAGGAGGCTCTCTCACCTCTGATCCCTCACTTGACTCAGTGCCCCTTTGGGACATTAGGAAGTCACATGGGGGCAAACTGCAGCAAGATCATAGAGAGGCATGAGAAGGTTCTGAATCACATACACAAAAAAAATACATAACACAGAAATCACACAATTGACTTCAAAGTCACAAGATCTTTTAATATTATACTGTAGGTTCATTTTGTCTCCTAGTGCTTCTACTTTAAGTTTCAGTCAACCCAAGACTTCAAAAGTTTTCATCACAGACATTAAATATAGAAACCTACCTACCAGATCAATAAAAAAGAATGTTCACAAAGTTTGACATCAACCCTAGGTCTTTCACAGAGACATCAAGCATTTTAAGTTTCTCAAATGAATTTAGAAAGCCTACAGCTTTTAAGCTTGCAAAACATTATCAGCTATTCATGTACTTGACCACATTACCGGGGAAAAATGGTTCATGCTTAGGCAGCTAAAGAGGAAGCAGTTTTCGAAGTACTCAGCAGTCCCCCATGTTGTTTCCACACAGTCCTCCCACCATCTCACAAAGGGTAACACACAACTACAGCAGTGCAGGGAAGGGCACCAGAACAATCCGAGTCAAAATGGATGCCACATGGGAGAGATTAAAGGAAAATATTTTCTCCAGCATGAAAAAAAAATAATAAAAACAACCAGGGAGAATATTGTAGAGATCAGCAAAAGCAGTAATTGTGTCAAAGAGGTGAATATGGAAGCTATTCGCTCTCACATAACACAAGGATTAAGAGGTGCCAGTTATAATTATCAGCTGACAGATTTTTAGAGCAATTAAAATGAATTTTTTTTCATATAACACCCAGTGAAACTGTGGCCACCAGATGCCACAGACACCAAAGAGCAGAAGTATTTGTACAGAAAGGTCCACGGGTATTTATTAAAAGCAATGGCTGCCACCTGCAAGCCAGGAAGTTCCTTAACCACACAACCCTATAGATGTTGGACCGGGAGTGAGCCAGACCCAGCTTCTCTACATTCTCACTGGGCAGCCTGGTCCAGGACCCCCCAGGACCCAGCAATCAGCTGCAGGCCAGCAGAGCCCTTCCCACTAAAAACCAGCTAGAGGAGCTGTGGTTTGACTGACGAATCGGGGCCATTTCATTCACCTCAAAAACCTCTGCTCTCCGCAACAGTTTAATGTCTTCACCGAGAGAAAACGGTGTTTAAACCCAACCTGCATGTCCTGCTGGGTCACAAAACCGCTCTGCTGCCTTCTGCCGAGTGGTCTTTGTCCTGAACCCGCTGAAACTAATGTAAGGAGGGGACCTGTGTAAACAACAACATATCTTAAGGAACAATCTGATTTTCCCGTTCTGAGCCTAAATCGCTCAGTGAGGAATGTATCCCCTCGTGAAGAGCTGTGGTAAGAAAGCACTGAAGAATTTCCTATGTGAAGTCAACTGTTGATGGCGAGTTTGGGAGGAATTTTCACTGAAACCGGCTCAGTTAGAACCAGAGCCGGGTATTCTGCCGTGTGGGGACCTCACTGCTGAAAGCGGCGGGTGGGTTCAAAGCCCCTCTCCGGACACCACCCAAAAACCTTCACCCTGGCCAACACCGGCCACCTCTTCGGGGGCTCCTTGGGGCCGAGATTTCAAGGACCCAAACCCCCCCTCCCCCGAGCTTCCCACGCACCCCGACACCTCCTCACTANTCTGCCACGCGTGGGTTCCCCCCCGCCCCGACCGCGTTGTCGCCTCTCCGGGTGTTTCGGCGATTCGCCCCTTGGCCCCCTCGGAGCGTGGGGACCGGGTGTTGCGCCCCGGGCTTTGCCAGCGCTCCCATTGTTCGGATGGAGATGTCTCTGTTTCCATCCACAATTCATGGGCAGGCACTTTAGAAAAAGTTCTTTTCCTGCAGGAATGAGGGGGCTTTTCAGTGCGCTCCAGCAAGGTTGGCAGTCCCTGCCAGCGCTCCCAAACTTCCCGCATTCAGCCGCGAAGTTTCCCACTGCTTTCAGCAGCGACATTCCCACACTGCAGAATACCTGATTATGTTTCTAATTGAGCCGGTTTCAGTGAAATGTCCCTTCAAACTCGCCATCAACAGTTGACTTCACATAGGAAATTCTTCAGTGCTTTCTTACCACAGCTCTTCACGAGGGGATACATTCCTCACTGAGCGATTTAGGCTCAGAACGGGAAAATCAGATTGTTCCTTAAGGTATGTTGTTATTTACACAGACCCACTTTCTACGTTAGTTTCAGCGGGTTCAGGACAAAGACCACTCGGCAGAAGCCAGCAGAGCTGTTTTGTGACCCAGCAGGAGATGCAGCTTAGGTTTAAACCGAAGTTTTTCTCAATAAAGACATTAAACTGCTGCAGAGAGCAGAGGTGAATGAAATGGTCACTCAGAAACTGCAGCTCCTCCGCATTTTATCTCATCTCCATCGCACAGCACCTCTAGCTGTGGCCCTCGGTGCCTGCACGCATGGGAGTTCAGGCTGAGGAGGAGGAGATGTGACATTAGGTTCCTCTATCAGTGAAATCTTAGAGTGACTTAAATTAATTACACATTTTTGTGGTTTACTTCACTTGGCAATTGCTGAGTAGCTGTTTGTGTCCAGGTGGGATGCTGGCAATGGTTGTCATTAATTCTGCTTATTTTCATTCCCCTGTTAATAAACTGATTTGGTGCACAAGTTCTCCAGGAAGAAAAGGAGGTTGAGTCCAAATCTTTAGGAATACTTACAACTGCTTGTGGTCATACAGAAGCCTTCAAAGGCAGCAGAAACTGTTGCTAAAATGTCACTCGTCAGCTTGCAGACCTTTTAACTGAACCTCATTGCAGCAAAGGCTCAGACACCCCAAGGATCAAGAGCAATGGTGAGAAGAGGCACATGGGGAGCAGCAGCATCTCCACACAGGGCCAGCGTGGGCAAAGTGCCCTGCAAGGACAGGGCATGGGCTCCCCAGGTCCAGCCGTGGACCAGGGGGCTGGGGAGGAGGGACCCCGGGGAGGGGACCTGTGCATCCCACCAGTGGCTCAGCCCTAACACTGAGGATGGATTTTGAAATCAATTCAAGATGTGCAGAATTGGTCTGTGGGCAAAATGGAAGATAACCCCCTGCAGAAGTCTGCATGTGAAGGGACCTTGCAGTCAGTGTAGCACACAAGGACTGATGACAGCAGTCACCAGTGTAAAGTTAGGCATTAGGACAGGCATGTCAGAAGGATTTGCCCTGCAAACACTGAGGTTGGCTGGTACACACACGTTGCAGGATTTTTCTCCACTCCTCTTTCTTTTTTGCTGGACATTTTGGAAATTGAAAGGTGGCAAGTAAGCTGAGTTTATGTAAATATTAATGTCATGTGAGGCTCAAGTTAAGTAATTCTGATTTTAACCGCTCGATACAATGCTTAAATCTAAGTGACCCCTAACCTTTAAAATCTCACTGGGATTTTAACACTGCATGCTTTTGATGACTGCTTAAGGGAAATTAAGCTGAGAACAATCATTGACAGTCAGCCGTCTCCATCAGGTAACTTTGCAGTAAACAAAATAAATTCCATCTGGTGGGGGAAGGGAGAGGGCGTCCTGAGAAACTTGCTCCTCTGCTCCCATTGATCATCACCTGCGCTGGACTTCATACAGCAGTTTAATCCTATTCTCTCCCTCAAAGTTTTCAAGCCTCTGCAAGATCCTGACTGCTAGGGAACAAAGACTGGTATGTGGTTCCCTCAAAGGTCAGTCATTAACCTGCCCCAACAACAGTTTTAGGAAGATCAAGGCAATGGAGAAAAACTAAGAAAAAGCACTTTCACTTTGGAATGAATTGTTCAAAATGCCCTTATACATTCAGTTTTATTCCCTTTCAGCTCCACACTTTTTAGTTCCTGCACGTATTTATTTCTCATCAGGAATAATGGCAAGATTTGCTCTCCCAGAGATTTGACCTTAAGTTTATTCTAGCCACAACACTATAGACCATTTCATCAATTATGAATGTGCTCATGTGTATAGAGGAACTAGTAAGCCAGCTCAGTAATGCTACCTTGTTCAGGAGACTTACCCTTATAAATAAATTAGGGGCATAGCTGTATGAAATACCAGAAAGACATAGAAGAAATAGAAGATGAAATAAAGAGAGGGTGAGGAAAAAAGGTAGAGAAAGAGCAAGAGAGGAAGAAAGAGAAAAAAGAAAAAAAAGGGGGGAGGGAGGGAGGGAGGAAGGAAGGAGAGGGAGAGAAAGAAAGAAAAAGAAAGTGAAGTAAGGCATAGAGAAAGACAGAAAAAGGAAGGAAAAGAAAGAAAAAAGAAACGAATGAAAAGAACGAAAAGTAAGAAAGAAAGGAGAATAAAGAGAAAAAGGAAGAAAGGAAACAAAATTTAGAAAGCCACATTTTTTCTAAAGATAAAGGGAGAGAGGGTAATATCAAAAGTGGTTTCTCTGTGATTTGTATTTTCTGTGCCTGTATGTGAGACAATGTACTGGAATCGCAGTAGCCAGACTATCAACAAGACATTTATTTACATAAGTTATTGATGACCCTTTAGCTCACAAGTGACAGGCCAAAGTAGAGCCACAAGCAACTTCTGAAAGGTCATCAATAACAACTGAAAATAAATGTTTTAGCCTGTGCCTTCCCATTGTGTGTCCCGTTTATGCAATGCCAGTTTAAGTTTCATCTGGCATAGTTTTTAATGGTAAGTACCTTATGACCTGTCTGGGGCAACCAGGTCTTCCAGCAATGGAGGAACGAGGACACACACACAAATACACATCCCCACCCGCTTGCTCACACACTTCATAGAGTACCTTTTGTCAGATGCAGAGGTAAAAGCAGGCATCTCTCAGCACATGAGGATGAAACAGTACCCTAAAGAGTGAAAGGAGAGAACGGCACCTTACTAAAACATTAAACACCATGAAGAATCCTGATGCTGCAAGTCTAAGACCGTTCAGAAGAAAGAAGATACAGAGAGGTCAGGGAGGAAAAACAAAAAGGAAAAGCTGAGATGCAAGGTTGTAAATAAATCATAGCTCATGCTTAGATTACAAGTACATAATATTCTATTAATGTATTTCTAATAATAATTCATACCATACTGCAAGGAAGAGTCATGCATTGTGTGTGTTAAGGAGTTCCCAGAGGAAAATAAAGGTTTTTATTTCTATAAGGAGTCTTAGTCCCAGTGGAAAAAGACTGCAATGGGCATTGGATACAGCCCTGTGGGGACTAAAAACTTACTGTGAATAACCATCACCACTAACCACAATGTCTTCTCATTAAACTTTTGTATTTGAAAATGTTAATTTTTCCTACTCTTTTGCATTTGTGTTTTTGAGAATCAATTCTCAGGAGCTCAATGTGGAGTAACTGTTTTAAGAGGCTGGTCTGAAATAAGCTAATGACTTTGTATCCATGAAACTTCTGCTCACTTGAGCAGTCCTTATACCCACATCCTTACTCAGGCAAATAAGCTCATTAACTTCCAGACAAACTTCCTATATAAGCAAGGATTTGTGCTGCTTTTCAAGTCAATTTCCCCATTGAGGTAAATTAAGAGATTTGCTTGAGTAAAATATATCGGTGCTTTAAAGTGTTGAAAGAGCATGTTAGTGGAGTAAAAATTACCAAAATAAATGTCATTAACACTTCAAGGTAGGTATGTGGAAACATACTGGTATTGAAGACAACTTGAAACAGTTGCTTAGCATAAGCTGTGTGATTACCCCAAATATTCTTACATATGCACATCATTTAGCTTTAAGAAAACAAAGTCAAAACGGTACGAAAATTTGCACATTGAAGCATTTTTAACAGCAATTTTGAATATGTCTTTAAACTACTTTTGCATAGTTTGCCCCCTGCACAAGAAGCAAAAACATGAAGAATTGCTATACCATTACTCTAAAATCGAAAATAACATCCATTCCCATTTCTTATAAGGGAAAATTAGTAAGCCACAGAATATATTTAACTGTGAAGAATTGCAGTTCATGGATCATTGTCCAATATTCTCCTTACATCCATCTTTCTTTTTTCTGCAAATCCAGCCATTTGCACTCTGCAGTGAGTATCTTGATTTAAATTCACAGTGCTGCACAGGGGTTTTCATTAGACAAGCCTGTTGTCTTATAAATATATAAGGTCATTTTAGTCTATACTATTGCTGGAATTAAAACTCATGAGTGTGACCCTGTCTGCCTAAAGGAGACATTACCCATCATCACTTTTTTCCTTGCTCTCTAAACATGAAATCCTGCAAGAGCTTTTTTCTGTCAACAAAAGTGGAGGGCTCTCCTCTTCCTAAGTGACAACTTTCTCAGAAGCCATGCAGGCTGTAAAGAATGGTCACAGAGAGCATCCTACCATAAATTCATACAAAACTAATCTTTTTAGCAGGCTGCTTTTTCAAACGCACACAAGTAAATTAAAGTGGTGCTATGATCCTATAAATAATCTCCTACTATTCTGCTCTTTATTCTGCAAGATGAAAGAGAAGATTGAGAAAGAGCCTTTTGCTTCTGTTACTAAGCAGTTGGTAGATCCTCACATGTTATGGCAACAGAAACTCTATAGCAGGTAAATAAATAGATAATAAGGTTACACAGAATTCAACATGCATTGGGAGCACATGGAATGGCCCATAAACGACTGTGGTCAGGAGATTTGAAGATACATTGAGGAGCTTCCCCTCCACACATACAACCACCAGACTTGTATTTCTAGTTCTTTCTAAATTCTGTCCCCAGCGATGACACCAGTGTGACTTGAACCAACAAACAGCATTTTCTACAGTGCTTTAAGTATTGATCAGGCTGTCACTAGCATGAAGCAAAATGCAGAATTGTAAATTAATATTTGGCAAGCAGGTGATAACCTGAAAGTGTCACTGGCCCATAAGAGCACTTTGAAAACCAACTGACTGCAGTCACAGAAAGCATCCATGCATTTGCATCAATGCAGAGGAAGGAAAAGTCTCCCCGTCTACCTTAGATGTCCCTCTGCTGTGGGAAAGGCTGTTCCACAGTCAGGGAGAGAGAGATGATTCTTCTTTTAATTAAAAATAAAATATTAAAAAAGATAAACCCCAAAGATTTTGAAGAATTCCTTAAAACACTCAAGGAGAACAAATAACAAATGCATTAATATTAGCTTTCAAAATGTAAAAAAGTTGTATTAGAACAAAGTGTTGCTCTTGTTTCTGCAGGGTTTTTTTATGGCATGAACTCGGGCTGCTTTTGCTGATGAAGCTCCTCAGGTCCCCTGAAAATAAATACCAGTGTCATTGGTCTAATGATAACATATGCAGATGAGCATGTACACATCCAGATACTTATTTAATTTAGGTCGATTTGCTCATTGTCCCTGTAGGCTGTATTATTTGTGTGATTATAGAGCTCTTAATGCAAACTCATAACAAACCTGAAAATAATACGAGGCGGTATCATACCATCAGTTTTGGGGCAGATTGGCTGAGGATTTCTGTCTACAAACACAGGGCATGACATTGCACATAAATCTGATCTAAATCCACACAAAATAAAATTAAAGTTAAAGTTAAGACTCCAAATTCAATCAGTTACTATGTAACTCAGTTTAATGTAGTGTTCCTCAGGAAGCTGCTCCAAATACTCCTAAGTTATTTTCCCCTTCCCCAGAATAAGCATCTTGCTTGCTTATATTTGGACCACGCTGCAGAAGGTTGTCAACACGAGTTATCTTGCTTGCCACGAGCTTGCTTTAGTCAGTGCACACATCTGACATTACCCAACAAACCCAGTGTTTCTGGTCACCTGAACAAAGCAACCTTCTGAAATGACATGAGCCTTCAGCCGAGATGCAGCCAGCAGCAAAAAGCCAGGGCGCCTGTCCCTCACATACCAGTGCTGTCTGTGCCCCAGCCTCTCGAAGGGAGGAGGTGGGGTTGCACAAATTTCTACAACATAACCGTGCTGGAGACAGCACAGCACAAAAAGCTCTTGTAGATACTAACCCCATTACGAGCCTTTTTTTGTTGTTCTTTCCGCTGATTGAGGTAAAAGAATTCTTTATGCATTTATTTCCATGTTTGTGTAAGATAGAGCTTGCATAAGCATCAAGCTATGGAGAAGGGTTTTTCTTAATCTGTTCCTCATCTCTCCAAAATGTTTGTTGTTTTGTGTTTTTTTGTAGCATACGAAGCTGAGGGAAAGCATAAAGAGGTGGGTAGGAGCATGCTCCTGTCATTAGAAGGATGCTCTAAACTGGACAACTACGTGAACATGTAAAAAAAAATAAATTTTCTTTTGCCTTTGAGGAGCTGTTGTGAGCCATCAACAAACATTTTTATTTTCTATTAAACTTCATTCACGGGTAACAGTGAGTGGGTAAAGGTCTTGAGAATCTCTTAGGTTCTCTCATTAAGCAGAAAATTCTGTCACGACCACAACCAGAGAATGAGAAAAAAACCCCCACCACGTTAAGTGAAGTCCATGAGTTGTATTGAGATTCTGGATTTGAGGAAAATCAGGAAAACAGTGCTGGAGATGACTCATGCTATTTGGGGAAAAGGCTTGTGTTAAGAAGAGTTTGGAAGAGCTCTGATGATGGATTGTCCCTGGTGAAGAGTGCTACCAGAAGACCAATGGATTTTGTTCTGTTGATAGTCTGCAGAGTGAGGTGACTTCTCTGTGTTCCCCAAATGCCCTGAAGGATCTGTGGACTCATGGGGTGTCACTGCAAAGGAGCCCGTGGTCTTACCTCCAGCCTGGTGTCCAAGGGGATATAGCTGTGTAGGAATAATAATCCAGTAAAATATTTACATATTCTTTCCTCCATCTCACTCCCCCACCCAATTTTTCATTTCATATCACTATCCCCTGTTGCCAAGAGGAATTTATCTATGGTGTTTGATAAGGGAGCACTAAACACATTATGGTGCTATTTTAAATGACATCACAACTAACTAGATATTTTAATTGAAGGTAAATAACCAACATTATTGCCTTTTGAATGATAGCAATAGTGGAGAGTAATGGCACCACTGAGAAATCAATTGCTATTTCCCTCATAAACCATAAACCATTCAGAGATTTATAATGCTTTTTTAATGATCAACCCTTCTAGGTGTTGAGCAGCTCCTCTGAGATTCTGAGTCTTCTGGCTGCCTGCTGAAGTCAACAGGAATGGGAGCAGGGGGTCTCAGTATCACACACCTTTGTGCCAACCAGGATGAAACTTGCCACACCAGTTACCAGCCAGAAGCAAAGGAAAGCTTGAGATTTTACTGCACTGCTCTGACCTGGTGAGCCCCAAGCCCCAAAACAGGGACACTTGACTCAACTACCGTTTCATAACCTGCTTAAGAATAAAAATGCATTGTGCATTTGTGTGCATTTCATGCCCTCTTAAGGTAGGTATAGCAAGTAACCTTGTGCAAGAAACCACATTGATTGCTTGTTTCCCTCTGCATACCTAAATGCGTTCCCTTCAAATTTTATCTACCCTGAGACTATTTTAACTAATGTTTAACTAATCCAATGCACCAGTTGGTTCAGTGGCATTGTATCGTGCACAAACATCTGTGGATCCAGGGCGCTGTCAGAGGAGATGTCCCATGTTCTCTGTTTGGAAGGACTGTCACCCTTCCCTGCTGCCTTGACCCAGAGACGATGTCAATGTCTCAGGTTTATTTTTTCAGCTGGAGTCAATGACATATTCACATAGTCAGACCTGTGCTGACAAATTCAGCCTACATTACTCATCCTCATTAAATTCAATAGGATTATCCTCATGACAAAGGGGATACAAGGCCAGGCACTATGTTTTCATTTCAACTTGCTTCACTTTGGTTTTGAATCAAAAGCAACTTTTTTAAGATCCAGAGAGCACCTATGATGGAATCTGACCTCATAAATTCTCTCTTAATGGACCAAACCAGTCCATTCAAGCACTACCAAGGATCTTGTGATAATATTGAAAGAGCCAGTTACAATGGAAATGAATCACAACTCTGGATGTAGGAAAAAAAGCAGAGAAAAACCCAACCAAGACAGATGAACTCCTCCAACCAGCCAGGAAGGGACCACCTGCTTAAAGATGCACAGAATTTATTTTTAAAATCCAAACCTGGTCTGGTGAAAACCAGGAGCGTTAATCCCTATATACTCATGTCATGCAAAATATTGCTGTTAATAGGACAAAAGCATCAGCAGCAGCCACTCTCCCTCTCTCTCGTGTACATCTTCAGGGATGAGGAGTTTTCACTAAGCCTACCTCCATTGCTAACATTCTGAGGTTTCCAACCCATTTCTAGAGCAATTTACTTAGCATCTGGTGTACATCCAATCTAAATTTTGAAAAAGCAGCCGACCCAACCTGCTCCCACTTAAGTCAATGACAAAACTCCCATTGACTTCAAGGAGAGCAAAAGCAGACCAGTTGTTAACAGGGAATTGGTGCCTATTGTTCAGCCGAGCATGTCGGACTAGCATGTATCAACTTCATGAGTATCAAAGGGAGTTACTGGAGGAAATCCCCTGAATATTTATGCGATAGTTGGAGGGGCGGGCTGGTTTTCCCTCTCCCACATATCTCCACTGTGATATGTTCACTATGTGAATGCACACAGTCTTCTTGTAGCTCCAACAACACTTGCAGACCCTTGGATTTCCCTTCATACCCTCTGTGATAGAAGTAGCTCGATGGAAAAAGAGGTCTGTGGCGTATCATGGTTCTTCATGGGTTTCCAGAAACACTGAGTCATCTCCAAAGGCCAATGTGGTCTCAGTGGATTTGCAATAGTGCTGCTACAGTGTGCATATGTGAACAGAAATAATCTGTCCAAATTAACTTTGGGAGGGCTAAAGAGGAACCAGTTACATACTGGGGTTTCCCAGAGATTTCCAGTGAGATCAGACAAGCTCCCGGAGGGATTCAGTAGAAACAGAACGACCCAATATTACAGTGTATCCAGTTTCATGCAGATTTTAATTAAATGGGACCAGCAAGATTTGAGCCTGCATGCTCACCATAATTTACAAATCATTTTCTTTAGACAGCCCATCAAGTCTGTCTGTGTTACCAGGACTCTGGCAAACAAAGTGTAACCATAATGTGTGCTTTAAGGCCCATGTATATCTCCACCTAGTGAGACCTGGAGGCAGCAGGGAGTGGAGTTGCACAGAATAAAAGTGATGACTGCAGCAGAACTGGGATCGTCTAGCCCATAGCTCATGGAAACACATCTTCCCATCACAACGTCATGATGTAACAGACAAATCTAGACCTCAGTCAGACAAAGATTTACACCACACACTTGGGTTTTGTGCTGAGAGGAGCCCAAGTGCCATGGATGGCACTAGTAATGTGGGACAAAATAAGGGAAACGGGACCATAAGTATTTGTAAACAGAGCCTCAAAACATACGTTTTCAAAAGGTGAGAGAGAATGAAAGTGTGCTTCATTATCCACTTCAGAGGATCCAGTCTCACCACTCATTCAAGTTCTGGGTTTGACAGCTTCCCACTGTACCCTTTATATATCACCCGTTGTGACTAAGCATTGAGGGGACATGCAATCATTAATCACCATTATGGATTCCTTCCCTTCTGTTGGGTTTGACTTACAAGCTTAGGGGCAGATCCTGCAGCCGTTACTCCTTCCTGCAGTCCTTTCACCCAAGCCACCAGCCCTACTTCCCTCACGGAGAGCTCGAAGCACTGCAGCATCGGTACCATCGGGTGCTCAGTTTCTCACACTGGCGTCCCACTCAAATATGCAATGGCTCTTAATCCTTAGCAGGAATGAACAGAAAGTTTGAACACTGCATTATTAAATTAAAAGGTTACAATCTGCCACAAGATGACTTAAGCAGGACTCAGGAGTATGTGTCTGTTAATTTTAATGCTCTCTCTCAAAGTACAGAACTCTGGACATTTCCAGCATCATATTTAAAACATGGTNCCCGCCCGCACTCCGCACTATATAGCGGGCGGCGCGGGCAGCGGCGGCGGCAGAGGCGGCCGCGGTTCTACGCGAGCAGCCGGGAAGGGAGTAGGGTTATTTTTATTTATTTTTTTTTTTTTTGTTGGGACCGGGGCTGGGGGGAGCCCCCCCCGGTGCATCCCCTTGGGGGNATGCACAGAATTTATTTTTAAAATCCAAACCTGGTCTGGTGAAAACCAGGAGCGTTAATCCCTATATACTTATGTCATGCAAAATATTGCTGTTAATAGGACAAAAGCATCAGCAGCAGCCACTCTCCCTCTCTCTCGTGTACATCTTCAGGGATGAGGAGTTTTCACTAAGCCTACCTCCATTGCTAACATTCTGAGGTTTCCAACCCATTTCTAGAGCAATTTACTTAGCATCTGGTGTACATCCAATCTAAATTTTGAAAAAGCAGCCGACCCAACCTGCTCCCACTTAAGTCAATGACAAAACTCCCATTGACTTCAAGGAGAGCAAAAGCAGACCAGTTGTTAACAGGGAATTGGTGCCTATTGTTCAGCCGAGCATGTCGGACTAGCATGTATCAACTTCATGAGTATCAAAGGGAGTTACTGGAGGAAATCCCCTGAATATTTATGCGATAGTTGGAGGGGCGGGCTGGTTTTCCCTCTCCCACATATCTCCACTGTGATATGTTCACTATGTGAATGCACACAGTCTTCTTGCAGCTCCAACAACACTTGCAGACCCTTGGATTTCCCTTCATGCCCTCTGTGATAGAAGTAGCTCGATGGAAAAAGAGGTCTGTGGCGTATCATGGTTCTTCATGGGTTTCCAGAAACACTGAGTCATCTCCAAAGGCCAATGTGGTCTCAGTGGATTTGCAATAGTGCTGCTACAGTGTGCATATGTGAACAGAAATAATCTGTCCAAATTAACTTTGGGAGGGCTAAAGAGGAACCAGTTACATACTGGGGTTTCCCAGAGATTTCCAGTGAGATCAGACAAGCTCCCGGAGGGATTCAGTAGAAACAGAACGACCCAATATTACAGTGTATCCAGTTTCATGCAGATTTTAATTAAATGGGACCAGCAAGATTTGAGCCTGCATGCTCACCATAATTTACAAATCATTTTCTTTAGACAGCCCATCAAGTCTGTCTGTGTTACCAGGACTCTGGCAAACAAAGTGTAACCATAATGTGTGCTTTAAGGCCCATGTATATCTCCACCTCGTGAGACCTGGAGGCAGCAGGGAGTGGAGTTGCACAGAATAAAAGTGATGACTGCAGCAGAACTGGGATCGTCTAGCCCATAGCTCATGGAAACACATCTTCCCATCACAACGTCATGATGTAACAGACAAATCTAGACCTCAGTCAGACAAAGATTTACACCACACACTTGGGTTTTGTGCTGAGAGGAGCCCAAGTGCCATGGATGGCACTAGTAATGTGGGACAAAATAAGGGAAACGGGACCATAAGTATTTGTAAACAGAGCCTCAAAACATACGTTTTCAAAAGGTGAGAGAGAATGAAAGTGTGCTTCATTATCCACTTCAGAGGATCCAGTCTCACCACTCATTCAAGTTCTGGGTTTGACAGCTTCCCACTGTACCCTTTATATATCACCCGTTGTGACTAAGCATTGAGGGGACATGCAATCATTAATCACCATTATGGATTCCTTCCCTTCTGTTGGGTTTGACTTACAAGCTTAGGGGCAGATCCTGCAGCCGTTACTCCTTCCTGCAGTCCTTTCACCCAAGCCACCAGCCCTACTTCCCTCACGGAGAGCTCGAAGCGCTGCAGCATCGGTACCATCGGGTGCTCAGTTTCTCACACTGGCGTCCCACTCAAATATGCAATGGCTCTTAATCCTTAGCAGGAATGAACAGAAAGTTTGAACACTGCATTATTAAATTAAAAGGTTACAATCTGCCACAAGATGACTTAAGCAGGACTCAGGAGTATGTGTCTGTTAATTTTAATGCTCTCTCTCAAAGTACAGAACTCTGGACATTTCCAGCATCATATTTAAAACATGGTACATCGACTAATACGTGATCTGGTGCATTAATGGACCAAATTAAGTTATAGGTATGAATTTTACATAAAACGGATTAATATTATATGTCATGGAGGAATTTTAAATACTCCATCTCCATGCATTTTTAATAGTTATGTGCTCTAATTTAATGTTCCCAGGCATCGCTTTGCTTCAAGTCCCTAAACCCTCCTCCTTCCTCTCCACCCCCCCCGTCGAGTTTTTCTTGGGATTTTCCCTGCCTTTAAACCGGCGTCCCGAAGTCCCTCAAAATGCATGTAAAACCGGGCTGAGTCTCCGACACCGAGAGGATAAAAACGCTTTTCATGCCCCGAGGAGATGCTCCCCTCCCGGCGAGGGGGACAACCGCCTTCCCCCGGGGCGGGCGGCGAGGGCTGCGCTCGCCTCCGCGGAGCTGCGCGCCGGGCCGCGGGGGCGGCGCTGGGAGCTGCTGGGCGGCGGGTCCCGCCCGCATTCCCGCAGT
>VYZX01003467.1:59900-83879 GCA_013401335.1 Brachypteracias leptosomus
TTTTTTGTCGGCACCGGCGCTGTCGCGAGCACCCCTCGTTGCATCCCTGTGCGGGAGCCGCCGGTAACGCCAGCGAGACTGCGGCCGTGCCCCGCTCCCGTTGCGTCGCGGGCGGTGCGTGCGCGGGTGCCCGAGGTCGCAGGAGGCGGCAGCGGTGGTGGAGAGGGAGGTCTCTCTCTCCCTCTCTGCGGTACGATGAAAGCCGTGAGTCCCGTCCGGCACCCCAGCCGCAAGGCTCAGCCCGGCGTGGCGGGCGGCGGCGGGGGGCACCCGGCCCTGCGGTGCCTGGCCGAGCACAGCGGCTGCAAAGGGGGCCCGCCGTCGGGCGAGGAGCCGGCCGCGCTGTGTCTGCAGTGCGATATGAATGACTGTTACAGCCGGCTGAGGAAGCTGGTGCCCACCATCCCGCCCAACAAGAGGGTCAGCAAAGTGGAGATCCTGCAGCATGTCATCGACTACATCCTCGACCTGCAGCTGGCTCTGGAGACGCACCCGGCGCTGCTCCGGCAGCAGCAGCAGCCGCCCGCCCTGCACCCGGGGAGCTGTCCCGCCGGCACCCCCAGGACCCCGCTGACAGCCCTCAACACCGACCCGGTAAGAGGTGCGTGCCACGCCAGCCCGCAGGTCGCGGTGCGGAGCGGGGAGGAGGGTATCGGCATGGCTCGGCGGGCAGCGCCGGCCGCCGTGGAAGCGCCCTGGGGATGCTTCACCGCTGCCGGCCCGTGGCTCTGCCGAGGGGCCGCTCATCCCGGAGGGAACGGGGCGGACGGGCGCAGAAACGCCCCGGCGGTTCTCCGTGGGTGCCTGCATCCCCCCGGTGCGGGCAGGCATCCGCACGGTGTTTACCGTGTAATTACAGCCTCTCGAGGGAGTAGCTGTAATCAGCATGTTTGCACACACGGGAGCAGACGCCGTGCTCCTCAGCCCTCCGCGGAGTGCAGCGAGTAGGAGCGGGTTCGAAGGCTGCTCAGAGCTCTCGGCGCAGCGTGCGCTGGGGTGGGGAACAGGGATCCCCCGTGGCATCCCGGCGGCGGGGAACGGCGCGTCCCCGGGGTCTCCCTCCCGTGTCCCTGGGGCTCCCCCCGGCGCCCAGGCGTCTGCCGGGATCGCTGCCGGTGCCTCTGCTCTGTTCTCCTGGGCTGGTGCCCGCCTGCGCACCCCCTGCACCGGGGGGCTCCCCCCCGTAGTGCCTTGTACGCGGAGGGGGAGATCTGGGGAGGGGGGGGAAAATCTCCGTGTCCTTTCTCTCTCCGCCTCTAACTTGCCGTGTCTCCTTGCTGCGTAGGCTGGCTCTGTTAACAAGGCGGGGGACAGCATCCTGTGCCGCTGACCGCCGCTCCCCAGGTGAGTCCCGGGCGTCCGCGGAGGGGGGTGAGGGGAGCTCTGCCCTCCGGGGCGCAGCGCCGGGGCTTAGCCGGGAAGCTTGAGCCTGGCCAGAAATACTTGCAGCAGGCTTTGGGGTTTTATTTTTAATTACCAGGTGGATGTCTTATTTTCTTTAATTACCGGGTGTTGGTGGGTTTTGTTATTTTTTTAAATTTTTTTTTTTTCCCAAGCACACATCTCCCCCCTCCCCCCGGAGCGCTTCTGGCTGCGGCGTGCAGCTGCGCATCCCTCCCGCCTGGCCCAGCCTGGGAGCTGCGGTTGTTGTTTGACCTGGTTTGTTTTGGGTTGTTGATCAAGCATGTCTTGTGTTGTGTTGGTGGCGCCAGTCGGTCTGGAGCGGAGCGGTTCACACACCCCCTCTATTCATTCCTCTCCCACAGGTGTGCGGCGGCGCCGCGCCGAGGCACCGCGGNGACATCTATTGTTTAAAATAGATGGATTTTATTGGGGCCCAGGGAACTTTCTTCTCCCTGCAGGAATGTTACATATTGTATAGATAAATGAGTGACATTTCATACTGTGTATATATAGAGATGTTCTATAAGTGTGAGAAAAGTATATGCTTTAATAGACTACTGTAATTATAAAATATTTTTAATTAAATATTTTTTTGTAAATATTATAAAGGTGTGTATGTTTTTTTTAAAATCTGTGGGAATATCTCTTTAGAAAACCACAGCTCGAGTACGGAGCTGCTAATATGGAAATATCTTGAATGTTTAGGGCTTTTTTTTTTGTCCCCAAATGTCCTTTAGGCTCGGAAGTTACAGCTATAGCTAGTGGTCCTGCATGATTGCATGAGATGTCTAATTGAAAATAAACTTGTCTGGAGTCCATACAAACGTGTTTTCCTCAATTTAGACTTAAAATGTTTGTAAGTGTATTATACGTTTTGAGACTACACCTTTGTCATTTAGGCACAGGGGTTTTTAGTGCATTCTATAAAAGTAGCAGTAAGATGTAGTGTTTTTTACTGAGAATAGAAAAACGAATTCTATCTAGTTTTTGCATTATGGGGGCAATGCTTTAGATCTTTAATCAGCTTTTTTTTAAAAAAAAAAATTTGCTGTTGCATCAGATCAAGAAATTTGTTCTGGAACTTCATTTAGCACCAAAAGGTTTTATTGCAAATTTGCATTCCTATAGCCTATTAATTGCTTAAAAAAGTGAAAACAGTTCTCTGCTTGCAACCAAAGGGCAAACCAGTAACAAAACCAGTTGCCGTTTCCTTCGTCCAAAGAGTATTAATACTGAACTGCAGAAAGGCACATGGGCAAAGTCGTTGTGATCAGTGATGTAAATTCATCTTAAAATGAACTTACGTAGACCAAAAATCGGATAACTGCGTCAAGATTATTTTTCTAGTACAAAATGACTTACATTTCACTGCAGCTATGTTACAGTTAAAATCCTGTTTAATCTCTGTGATGTGTAACTACTACATGTGAACATTAAACTAGATTTACCTGTCTTTAACTGTGATTCTTCAGCTTATTTCTTCAATCCTCTGAATTTGCACATTCTCTTCACTTATTTTTTTTTTTTTTTTGTCCATACTGTTTGACGGGTGAATTAATTTTACAGCAGGCTTTTGTACAGTCGAGTCTTAGACTCAACTCCTGTCCAGGCTCAGTGAAGGATGCTCATCTTGTGTGATCAGTAGCCTGCGCACTAGTGAAACGGGATTTTCAGAGTGGGAGAATTAAGTAGGATTTAATTGGGTGCTTTGTAAATAGCTAGCCAACTGTGTGTGTAACATGGTCTGTTTGACTAAAAAAGAGGATTTGTTTCAGATTACACGAGTGTCAAAAGTACTATAACCCAAGGGAGGACTTCCATTAAGTTAAATATTTATAAGGAAATTAACTACTGGGGTCATCAGCTATTGAGTACAGTGATAATGTCAACAAGATGAACATTTTCTTAATGAAAATAATGATGTAAAGATCAAATCAAAAAGTGACTAGCACATCTGCAAACATAAGGCCTCCTATCACTGCAAGTGCATTAAAGGCAGGGGCACTTCACAGGCTAAGCCCTCCCTGGAGGGATGTGGAGTGGGTCCCTGCCTTGGTTTCCCCCAGCTTGGATTTTACAACAATAGTAGTTTAACGAGCAAAAGACATGTTCTTGTAAAATTAAGCCATGAATCTCTCATCCTGTATCTCCAATTCAATGACAGTAAGAGTGCTATCAATAGGATTTTTTACTGCAGTTTGGGAATTGTGTCTAAAAAAGGAAAAACATTTTTTCCAAAGGAACGGGTTAAATTTCCATTCATTTTCTTTGTTTATCCTATTAATATTTCTAGTCTCCTGCTTACTTTAGCTTGTAGAGCTCAGCTTATTTTGTATACAGTTTTTCAGTAACATTAGGTCTCAATACCCTGGTTTGTTTCTATCCGCTGTTGCCAAATTCCAGGATTCTGTTACACAGAAGAGGAAGCAGGGAAAAGGTGCTGTCTTAAAATACGAAACCACCTTGTAGAGTTTCCACATATCAGAGCTGGTGTATCCTGGGAGAGCTGGTAAATCACTGAACTACTCTTCAAGGGAGAGTGTAGCAAATCCTGGCTTGTTTCAGGTCAGGGCAATCTCCTATTGAGTTTAGCAGCTTGATTTGGTTTTGCTTTTTAAAAAAATGTTGCGGTGCAACAAGTTAGGACCTTTAGGAAACGAAGTCTTATTAAAGAGCTGTGAAAATTTTTCCTGTTCTATAGTATTCTTGACAAATGTGAAAGCCTGCATGTAACACTCAAAAAACTCCTAGCAGAGAACAGCGGATGCTGGGCTTGATTTATGCCTCATGCTATGTATGAAACTGTAATCAAGGAATAGCTAATCACTCGCTTCCTAATGGCTGGAATCAGTACACAGCCATACTTATTTTTGTTTTTCAAATATTTTAGAGTCTTTCATGATATTTGAATCCCATATCTTGTTTAAATCATGTTCCCCGTATAGCAAAATGCGTAAATGTTTGAACAAAGACAAATTAAAGGACTCTTTCTTCTAATGCCTTGGATTTTCTCTTAGTCACAAAAGCATTCCTTAAAAGGAGGTTTTTGATTGCGTGATGAGAGTTGTGGTGAGGCTGCCAGATTAGGAATTAGGATACCAAATTCTGTTCCCAGCTCTGCTACTGAGGCTCTTTTGTGACCTTGAGCAAGTCACTGGCTGTCAAACAAACTTCCAGTTTTCCACCTGTAATATACCGATGGCGACATATACTCGTCTTTATAGAAGCAAGGAGATGAAACAGGCAAAATGCATTCATGTTGTTTGTTTAGTCTTTCTTATGGGGACTAAATTTGGGGTAAGAAAGGAAGCACAGGGAAAGCTGGGGTGATTATCAGGACAGCCTTCTCAAGGAGGAGCTGGTTGGGAAATACAGCGCTAGTACAGGCTGCAAGGAACCTCTTGCTTGGGACACCGAAATTGTAAAGGACTAGAAAATGGTCTCAGGGAGGAATAGAAAGAGGGACCTAGATTTTTTCTGTCCCTAACTCATATGCTATATGCAGAGCACAGTGATGGATACTGCTAATGCTGCGTGTCCATTTGGGTGAGCTGCGGTGCAGAGGTCTCAGTCCTTACAGATACTGAGACTCCCCTCTGAAATTTCCAGATGATAGGAGGTGTTCATTCCATGTAAAAGCCAACTGCCAGCTCTTGCAGTGATTACTGTGTTTTCCCCGCTGTCTCACATGGGAAAGGTATTTTTATTTTCACTTTCTAAGCCATGTAGTGCTGCTTTTAAGCAGTTGTTTCCAGCCGCAAGCGAGGCGGTCATAAGGAATGCCATGGCTGTCCTCCTGGTTGTGCCGAGAGTTAATGAATAAACCATGTATAGGATAAACAGGTTTATGCAAATGCAGAGCACTTTACTATTATTTGTCTTTTCAATGCTTTTGTAGCTGTAGAAGTCACATTTTTGTAAAACCTTTGCAGTTGGAAAGAAGAAACCCCGGTACATGCAATTCAAGTAATTGTTTTAGACGCAACGCAATTTGCTGGCTTCTCCAATAGTAAGACTTGCAATGCTAAATAGCATGATTCCAGAACAGCATTGAAAACGCTTTGCTCTCCAGTCCCAGAACATGTGATCTGAAAACACAGGCTAAATATATTCCCCCCTACAACTGCTTGCTCTCTTGCATTAGAAAAACCCATCCTTTACTCCTATTCCTGTGTAAGGGAAAACTCGCATGCTGTGCCCACCAGGAGAGCCTGCTTCCCCAAGCGCCCAAAGCAGGCATGGAGACACCAGCCCCTGGGCATAGCTGAGCTGGGACCAGGGACTGTGCAGCTGGGTTGTGGGCAGCTGCTGGCCAAGCACCACATCACGCAGGCCAGAGCTGATCTCAGCCACCATGCTTCATTGACAAAAACCTTTTTCCCCTTCACAGCCTGGAAAAAAAAATTTGCAAGGGCCAGGCTATGTTGTAGACTGCTGCGTGATCACAGCAACGTGGACAGGAGAGGGGATTTTCTAAGTTGGCATCCCTTCTCCTCAGCAAAACATCTGCCAGAAAAGAGCTGTGTCACCCATGGAGGGTTGGGGAAGGAGCGGTGCAAACCCTGCTGAGTGCTCTGCTCAGGCACACGCACAAAGCTGAAGTGGTGGGAGAGATGCTGGTGAGCAATGGGCCCAGTCCACGGTGCACCAAGTATTGTAAGGCAACATTTCTCCTCATTTTGCCCCTCTTGAAGGTAGGTGAGGGGAGGCAAGAACATCTGCCACCAGTGCTCGGCTGTGCTGATGTAGTTGAGGACCTGTAAGATCAGCCACAAAAAGCACCTCCACATACACCAAGATGAAGATAATGCTGGTGGGCCACGGTCCCACAGCTGTCCCCTGCCTCGCTCAGAGGGACACGGGGAACGCAGAGCACTCTCCTGGCAGCTTATTTCAAAGTAGACACGGTGGTGGCTGGAACGAGTTAGTCCCCATTTGTCATTTGTTGGCCTGTGGGGAGAAGAGCTGGTGCCCAGGGCTTTGGCACACAGAGACTGGAGCAGCCCCTCTGCCAGAGCCCTGGGTGTGCAGCCCTCTCCTGCAAAGGGCGATGGCAGCGGGGCGCGGGCAGGGCAGCCTGGGCTTTTCTTCCTTTGATGGGCATGGAGCACACTTGGACATGGTATGAGGCTTGGGTTTTATTTTCTTCCTTTTTTTTTTCTTCTCTTTTCTGTTTTAACCTTCTTTTAGCCTTGGGTTTGCTTGCTTTTATTTTTCCCCCCCCAAGATAATGTATTTATCAACTGACAGGATACACTCGTTTCTGGTAAAAGAAGCACTTTGACAATTCTCACGACATGTATAATTTACTTAAGGACCATAATGGCTTCTTCTGAGCCGTGTGTCATGTGAATAAATATTCCAATGATTTTTAACATGCATATTATGTACTCCATAGATCAATGGCTCCTTTGAAGCTGTTACAGTTTATCCTGTAAGTTCCTATTCAGACATTTTTTAATATGTATTATTTATTCAACAGGCAATCTCTTCTTTCAGAGGTGCCGATGTCTGTATTTATAGCAGCCTAACATCTATATCTTGTTTATAATATTTCAAAATTAATGTTGCTCAGCCTTTTCAGCAGGTTGGAAAGATCCCCATGAAAATGTGGAAGCAGGAAAGAACAGTTCAAATGAATGAGACTGAAACATGCATCCATTCTGGATCAGATTTTTAAGACTCATTCCACTGCTCCCCTCTACCTTCTCCACCAGTCCTGGAAACCCACAGGACCAGGAGTGGGTTATCTGCGTGGGCTGCAGTGCACGTAATGAGTCCTCGGGAAGGTCTGGGAAGGCAGCAGAGGGGCAGGAGGACAAGTTGCCATGGGCCAAGCATTTCCCTTTGGCTTCTGTTGTGTCTATGCAGAGACTGGGGGAACCCTGCAAAGCACATCACAGCTCTGGGGAGCAATGGCACAAAATGACATTGCCTTCTCCAGCTTTAATGAGAAGGCAGTTTCTTGGTCCATGTACAGGACAGGCTCACCAGGTAAGCAGAAGCTAATATACTGGTTTGGGACCTGCCCCAGGGCTTCAAGGGAACCCATCGAGCCCTTGCAGGAGTAACCCACGAGATAAGAGTGACCTCAGTGCAGGCTAATGAAGGAGGGGAACCTGGGCTGAGAAAGATAAGGTTCCTATTTAAATGTAGACGTCTGCAACAATAGAGGTGGAAACATTAAAAAATTGCTATCAAAGTAATTTGCTTGTAGTATGAAGGCTTTTGTCTCACCTTGTTTTAAACAGTCCCACTCCTGTGTTTAGTTTACTTGTGTTAATATCCCCCAGAGGCTTCATCATTTGCTATTGATGAGCATACAAAAAAAAAAAAAAAAAGGGAAAATGTTGCTGTCCATGCAATTAATTCTCTTTCTAAATGCTTAAAATTCAGCATGTCCCTTCAGTTCCAAAGGTGCTAGATCTTCAAAACCAGCAAGCTGCTCACAGTCAGCTGGGAAACCCCAAGTTGTTTTGGAGCACATAAAAACATTCAGTGCTGATAAATACCCACACTGTGTTTTGCATCTTCATAATTTGGGATTCTATTTACTTGACATATGCAATAAATAAAACAATAAATAAAATATGCTCCCTGCCTCAAGGACATTTCTCTACATAGGTTGCAGCCCAGTACAGAAGCTCTTTCCAAACCAGCTGGCACTGTGCATCTACCACGCTTCCTATTCTAAAATCAGAGACACCTTCTTACATCTGAGCACAAACAAGGCTGTTTAAACCAGAGTGGAAGCAGCTATGGATAAGGCTTTTACTGAGAATGTAAAGCAATAGAAACAGACCACTGCTATAGCTGGAATACGGGCAAATTGTTCTCGTTAGCCCTTTCTGGTGAAAAATGCTCCTACCTAAAGCATTGGAAACTCCAGTGACTCAGCTCTTGATCAAACGCCCACCGAAGTCTTTCCATCACCTTCAGCAGATGTCAAATGGCAAATTCAGATGAATGAATGGGTACATTTAGGGCTCTGCAGTGTGCTGCTCTGCACAGACAAAATCCTGTTATGCCTCATCCAGGCCTCAGTTGGGAGCTAGGTTTTGCCATTTTTCACCAATTTACTCCAGACCTACACTGTCATCACTGGTGCAAGAGGTTGGGCGCAGCCTTTGACCAAGCAGAATGGCACCAGGGATCACAGCTTTTAACTTTCCCCTCTTCTAAAACCACAACAACTCTCTATGCAAAGAGTTACATACAAATCAACAGCAGGAGCAGCCCCGGCAGGGCTAAATGGTAAAGGAAATAAATGGTGAGGCCAAACCTGTCCCCAGCTTGGCTTTGGACTCATTCTCCTGTTCATCTCAGTGGGCTTTGGATTAGGGCTTGGCATAAACACCCAGAGAGTTATAAAATCCTCTTTCCCATCACAAGATGGGCTTTGAGTTGAGTTGTGCCATGAGTTCAGCAGGCGTGGCAGGGTGGGATGCTCACTGTCATGGATTGCAGGGGCTGCCTACATTGTGTTCAGCTTGAACACCAAGTATAAACAGAGATATCAGTCTGTGTTTGCTTGGATTCATTGAAATATTAAAACAAATGCTTGTTGCAGGGCAAGGTCTTTATTTTGCTGGGGCAATAGCCATACTGAAACAAACTGTATTTTGTTTTCTTTCAGACAGGTGTGATGGCACACCTGCGGAGCTCAGGCTTGAATAGCAACTCGTAACCTTTTGTGGGTAAGGTGGGGGGCAAATCCTGCTTAACAAGGATGTCAAACCGATCTTTGTTCCCTTCTCCTGACCAAGTATCTGTGGCAACAAACTGGAGACAGGTAAACAATCGGCTGCTGCTACCGCAAGCTTTCCATTTACAGTTCACCAGGAGCTCTTATTATATGAAAGGAAAGGGTGGATGTGGTGTCAACACAAGGTAATAGTAATATTATTTGAACAGGTGTGTGGGGTGTTGCTAAAGTGAGAGAACGGGCGAGCGGTAGGGAGCAGTTAGTACAGGGCTGTGCATGTAATAACCAGAGCTCACCCGTGTTTATTATCATAACAATCATGTGCAGTGATAGGTTTCACAATGAGCTGGTCTGATTTACCTGGTGCATTAAACCAGTTTTGTTGTTTCTCGCTTCCTAACTCCCTGCTGGAAAAGAGCCTGAGAAAATACGCACACTACAAATTTGGAGAGCAGACCCCCTGTGCATGTAGCTACAGATAGACAACCCACCAGGCCACAATTATCCCCCAGACTCAGCTCCTCCACCCACAACTTTGCTGCTGATTTACCTCCGTGGAAGAGAGAAAGCAGATTTAGTATCTCTCGATTGCATTACAAAGGGATGGCAGGTTTGCAGCAAGTGTTAAGACACCTTGGAATAGGGAGAGTCAAGTACCTCGGCAGTTTTGCCTGTACGTTTATTCTCTGTAAAGCAGTTAATTTTAATAATGTATTTTCAGCCTGTGATGTCTGTTCTATTGATATGTATCTACGATTCGAATGTATAGTAATCTACGTGTGTCTAGAGTTAGAAGGATATCCTTTCAGCAAGAAAACTGCATTCCACAGTAGAGAATGGAAACAGTAAAAATAATCTTTTGGGTTCTACTTTTAAATGGCCGACTGGAATGACATTAGAAAGGATTAATGCAGCAGGTACATACCTTGCTGAAATTTGCATGTTTTCACTGAGGGAAACAAAGGGAAAAATCATACCCTGATATGCTCTCAGGGTAGAGCTATATGCTGTAATTCACTGAAGACAGCTATGGAGGTTACAGAACAGAGATGAAGAGACAATATAAATTACATGAGGATGTTCTAGACAATTAGACAACTCGTTGGTCCATTTACAGAGCTGCTCGTAGCTTTATATCAAATCTGATGAAAGGGTGCCAAATGGTAAGCAAGGGAATTTTGCCCTCTCTCCTGTCCTCAAGCCCTACTTCGTTCAGTAAGATCTTAATGCGTACCCTGAATATTTTAATAAGAAACTATGGCATGCCACTGGTTTGTGCAAACAGTGGTTGTATTATTACAGGGGATGAATTAATCTTCTGGGCGTCCATTTGTGTTACTCAGATCAGGCAGGGTTTATTTGCAAAGGGCTGACCCTGCTTCCTGGCAGGTTGGCTGGGAGATGCCGTGCCAGATTCCCTCCAGCTGATGCGCAAGGGTTCGGCTGGCACGTCTCAGGGACCACGGGGACAGCCACATGACAGGGGGAAAGCAGGGTGAGAGCTGTGGGGACAGGAGCACCAAGTCCTGGCTTCAATAGGTTCCTTCATGGGCTCCTTAGTGGGTATTTAAGGTGCATAGGAAGCAAGCATCCTCAAGTATCTTCTGGTAATGCAGATTTAGCCTGAGATCACAGGAAAAAACTTTATTTCAAGCAGCTTGCTTCTTCTTAAGCAGAATTGCTGCAATTTCAGCCTTTCCCCATGTACAGATTTCATTAACTAAATGCTTAATAGAGGGATGGCTGTCATCACAGGACAAATATTTTAGAAATCCCTTGTTAGTCACATCAGGTGTGCATCGTCCATCCTGCAGCATCTGTTATTTGTTAGCTGCAAACAGAGAAGGAAAATGGACATTTGCCCTGTCCTGGGCTCTTCAGTGATCCAGGCAACCCGGCTGAACGTGGCAGAGACAGCACTGACAGTGCAGTTATTTCAGGAGGGAGGGTGGTATTGCACCAAATGTTGAGTAGGGGGTAAAATAAAAAGTGCTGTATTACGTCTGGGTGCCTTCTAATTTTTTTATGATCCAGTGTGTACTTTAAATATGTCTTGTTCCTTAGAATTTCCATGTAAAAGTCAATGTTACACTGCTGTTCAAGCAATGCAGACATTGGATGGACTGTTCACAGAGGTAAGTCGTGGTCAGCTTGAGGAGCTTGGTCAGCTTGGTCACAGGGGTCCAGGCTTCTAGATTAAAACGAACATTTTGATCTGTCTTTGTATGCTTGATTATTTCACATTAGAAGGCACATATTTGAGGGTTACATCACAAAACTTTTACTTTGGATGGGCTTTGCCAGTTTTAAAGTAGATACTTCAGTAATCAAAAATAACAGCCTGGTGTCATTTTGGGCATAGTTTGAAGAATTTTCTTGGATCAGGACTTTACCAAGAGAGCAGTAAATTCTTTAATTACCTCAGGCACAGTTTAACACTTCATTCATACATGGTATTTATCCACAATGCATCAGCCTATTATTAGTTGGCTATTGCAGTGAAAAAGTTGGTGGTAAAGTCCTTACAGTGTGCTGCAGAGACAGCATTACAGCCATAAAAAAAACTTACGGAAGAATTCCTTGGTCATAGATGGGATATATTCATTAATATAGTCCATCAATTAGGAGCTTCTGGGGTTTTTTTGCTAAATGTAAAGTCCTAGGAATGTAGCATTTCTTCCATTAAATGTAATTTTTCAGAACATGATGTGCGTGTCTTGTGACGGATGATTTTTGCTTGCTGACATTCTTCCACACACTTGGGAGTCGTGCCCTTCCTTTGAAGCAGCCTCAGTAACATGCTGCCCTCTTTTGAATTTTAGGCAGTGGTGCAGCTCCTGGCAGAGGGCTGCCCGGGGAGCTGGAGGCACCAGCGTGTCCTGAAGGATGCTGGTGGCTCCTGCGGGGCTGATGAATGACAAGAAAGGCAGCACCATATTTTATACTATTAAAGAGAGTTAGGGGAGTTGTTCCAAAGAATGCAAATTCTCTAAAATATAAGTAATCTCTTTAATTTGAAAAATTGGAAGACAAGCAAAGATCATAGAATGCTTTAGGTTGGAAGGCACCTTTAAAAGTCAGCTAATCCACCCCCTCTGCAGTGAGATCTTTAACAGATCAGGTTGCTCAGATCCCTGTTCACCTCACCTGGAATGTTTCCAGGGATGGGGCATCCACCACCGCTCTAGGCAACCAGTGCCAGTGTTTCACCACTCTCAGTGTAAAATATTTCTTCCCTACATCTAGTCTAAATCTCCCCTCCTTTAGTTTCAAACCATTCCCCCTTGTCCTGCCACAACAGGCCCTGGCAAAAAGTCTGTCCCCATCCATCTTATAGCCCTCCTTTAAATACTGAAAGGCCACAATAAGTTCGCTACAGAGTCTTCTCTTCTCTGGGCTGAACAATCCCAACTCTCTCAGCCTTTCTTCATATGAGAGGTGTTCCATCCTTCTGACCATTTTTGTGGCCCTCCTCTGGACCTGCTCCAACAGGTCCACATCCTTCTTGTGCTGAGGGCTCCAGAGTTGGACACAGGACTCCAGGTGAGGTCTCATCACGGGTCAAACCAGAGAATCACCTCCCTTGACCTGCTAGCCACAATTCTTTTGATACAGCCCAGAATATGATTGGCTTTCTGGGATGCCCTACTCCCTTATGGAAATATCTTGGCCAGGGAAATTTAATTGTCTCCAGTGCCTGGATAGAGGGGAGACCAAGTCCTGAAATTCTTTGGACTACTTTACATGAGTCTTAACTCAAATGGAAATAAGTTCTTTGACTGAGTTGACAGTTTTACTGAATGCAAAAGAATGAAAGACCATCTAGGTCTTGCAGTTGGAGGAAAACTTTTTTTGTGATAGACTTTCTCTGAAGAAAAGAGGATGTGAATGGCTGCTGCTGGTTCTCTGCACCAGAAAAGAAACACCTAGGGTTACCCTAGTGTATAATAACTAATAAATCCCAAAGTTTGCCCACTGGTATGGGACCACTGATGTGGTGCCTGTAGAAACCAACATGTCTCTGCCTTGAGCAGCTTAGTTGGGAGATGTGTCTCTAGCCAGGGGGAGGAGGATGTTTCTCCAGCTGTTTCTCCTCTCCACTGACCAGCAGCTGCACAGATAGGGCATGCTCTTGTGCATCTTCCTTCAAGGAGGGAATATAAAGGAGGCCTTGTGGTGAGAGCTGTGCTGGAGTAGATTAATGCTTCCATTTCTTCAATAGGGGCATTTAAACAAAATGCTCTCCCCTTTCTCTCATACACATCCCTGCTTAACACATCTTTCTGCTGGAGGCAAGAGGTGAAAAGGACCATTACATCATGTGTTGAGGGGACTGTCTATAAGGAGTCAGACAGAAAACTAGCATGCCTAGGAGGAAGGGCATGTGGGTTGGGGTCTGTATTATCCCAGAAGATGCCAGCACACATGTGAGAACTGGATTTCCTGATATCAGATACTGCATAAGAGGAATGTGAAGGTGGGGGAAGCATTGTGGAAGAAAGGGAGAAAACCATGCATGCACACCTAAACCCATGATCTCTTTCTTCCCTGTTATTATTTAACATGTTTTTTCTTGAACACACAGCTCCTCATCAAACCCTCTTACATCCCTCAGAAGCTAAAAGACAGGTAGGTAGCAAGAAGCAATATGCAGGCGAAATGATGGGCTAACAATAGCTGTGCATCTTGTTATTTGTGTGATTTGTGCTAAAGGGCACGCTTCTTAATATTTATCTAATTTTTCTGCACCTACAGATTCTTTTTGACACAAAAAATGAGGGTGATTAATCCCAAATACCACCCAAAACAGGATAAACAGAAGGAGATTGAGCACGTATATGTCACTGGTGCTGTATACCACCTCACATATATTAAATAGGAGACAAAGTAATAAAAATAAACAACACAGTATTGTGTCAGTTGGAACTCAGTAACAAAATATTACCACGTTTTTTCTTACAAAGCTGGCTGTGTGGTGGCTGGAAAGCCTCCTAAAGCATATAAAGCTCTTATCTTCATACATTTCCCTAAAGAATAATAGATCAGTCGGTGCTCTGATGCTGTTTTAATAATGTACAATTTACAATTCATTTGGTTACCAAGCACTCACAGTATAATTAATTTCACAGACCCTTTCTACACATTCACATGGTTTACGACGGCATGGAGGGGAGGCGGGGAAACTGTGTCCCCTCTACTGCTGCAGGAATGTTCCTGGGTGGTGTGTCACCTGGCCAGTCCGCAGCCTGTCCTGCTGCTCCAGGGGTGACAGGGCTCCATTTCTCCTTTCCTTCTGCACCCCGCTCCTGCCTGCCTTTCCCATTCCATACATGAACATCTCCAGGGGGGGTGTTGCCCCAGGGATGAGCCCAGCTCAGCCTGATGCACCTCAACAGCACCATGCCAGAGCTGCTCCATCCCTCTGATGTGTGGGGTGTGCTGGAGAAAAAGCTAAGGTGAGCCAAGGGGAAGCCTCAAGGACAAAAAGCAGGCGATGAGCCTTTGCCTCTCACCAGTGCCTCCATCCCTTCACCCTCACAGCCGAGGACAGAGAAGTCTGGCAAGAACACAGGAATTGCTTTGGTCAGGAGTGACTGCCCACCTGAGACTGTTGGCGCACGAGCCCAAGCCTAGTGTCATTTCACAGAATCAAGACATGAAAACTGGAGGGCAGGACTCCAGAAGCCAGCAGAATACTCATTGTTTGGGCTATTATTTCCACAGCCCCATTATTTTTGCCTTTATGGGGAATCTGTACAGTTGCCTGAGAAACTTAAATAATGGTCTCTCTCTGCAATGAATGGACCTGCTGTTCTGTGGTGTCTTGCACATCAAAGCAATTTTTTTCAAATCTACGTATCTTTGACAACACTGGGAGGAATTCAGCAAGGGCAGAGAACCCATGGGTCTGCACATCCACCCAGGGCTTGCTCTGGCAGCAGTGTATGAATCTCTATTCAACTGCTGGTTTTGTTTCCATTATCAAATAAACAGGGGTTTCCTTTTGTGAATTTCCCAAACATTCTTTTCCTTTTTGAAGGTCTCAATTTCTATATATGTGCAGTGTAGGTATACACATATATGGATGCTGGTTTATATGTGTACAAATATATATATACACACACACCACATCTATAAGACCATTTTATACCAGTTTGTGAAGGTTCAGTACACAATCCTGGATATAAACACACAAGTACTCACACTGAAGTGCAGCTTAAAGCTTGGCTTACTAACTTCCTACAGCTAGAGATGCAGTTTCTTTCTCTTTTCCTAGGTGTTTCTTCTGAGGACCAAAGAATATTGTAAGTCAGAGCAGTAAATGTTTGATTAACCCTTAATTAATGCCTGTGTGATTTCCACATGGCATTTACTGTAAGAGGTACACCTCTTGCACTGCCTCTGTAGCTGGCTATTCAATCTGCTGGCATTCAGCCTATTGATTAGGTTTCCTGATCTCTTACTTGAACAAAGATGTGGTGAGGCAGAGGCCATGAAAAGCTGCTTTCACATCTTGTTTCCATATAGGATTTGGCAGCCAATTTGCCAATGTATTGAAGACCTGCAGCTCTTATTTTTGACATCCATAGAAACTTGAGTCTTCTGTGAATCAGAGCCTATCTATAAACCTAAGTGTAGCCAAAAAATATGGCTAAGGACATCATGTATCTACTTGTGAAAACAACAGCAACAAATGTGATTATTATCAATTATTCTTATTTGCAACATAATCATAATTAAAAGCTTGAGTGGTTCGTGTACCACAAGGTTCACTACATAACAGAGCTTGAAATCTCTCCCCTGCAGTCAGGTCTGCAGGGTTAAAGCAAGGCCTGTGTTGCTTGGAGGGCTGATGGAGTCTGGCCTTTCTTCTGCCCAAGAGAAGGTACCAGCAAAACCTGATGCAAACACTTCCTAAGATCTGGGAAGTAGTAAACCCGTAAAACCTTGCTTTTAACCTTTGAATATCAAAGGGTCAAAATCTACCCTTCAATCCAGGTAAATTTTGCCTCTAGTCAAGGAACAAACAAATGTCTGCGTAATTATCTATTATCTGCTTTTTTATCTGTCTCATTTCTCTCCTGTACAATATTACTCTCAGCATCACTCCTCTTTTCAATTAAAAAATATTTTGTTCTGATTTAATGTTGCTCAAGAAACAAACACAACTGTGTTCATAAATTTCTCACAGGCGCCAACTGGATTGCAAGACAAAACTCTTTGAATTTCCAGGTCTGTGTCTATCAGAGAAAAAAAAGCATAGCATTGCTAGGGAACATTATTCAGCATTTTTTTCAATACTGAAATCAAACAAAAATTTCTCAGATGTGAAAGTAAAGTTGACAATGTTTAAACCCACAATGGCTTAAGAGCATTGCAGAAATAATAGCATTCATCAGAAACACATTTTAAAATTTGATCACTTATTATTCTTTTCTCTGAAAAAATTAATTATCTGGCAATCAAACCCAAACAACAGCTAAAACCAAATCTCTTTCTTTTATGATCACTGGGGGAAGAAAGAATCTCTTGGTTTTTCATAGTCCATATTGAATATGAGGTGGAAATGAGAGAGCCTCCACAGTGGAGAAGTCTGAGGTCCAGGCTGGTGTCCATGTCACCCCTAGTTAGCCCTGCGAGATACCTTCCCTGGGATTCACTCCTTGTGAACCCGCAGGGACTATCAGCAGTAGAAGGTTAAATGCACTTAGACATGGAGGCCAGCTGGCACAGGACAGCCCACAGCCATTATCCTAATCCTCCTTCCCTCACAAAATGCCTGCTGGGAACGGTCCCTGGCCAGAGTTAACACCGGAGCTGCGTCCAGGGATGGCTGGGGAGAGTCATACTTGACCCAAGCCAAAACCATGCCAGGACTGCTCTACAATTTAACAACCCGGAAAATTGAGCTCCAGCACCTGGGGACGTTCCCTGGCGCTGTCTCCTTGACTATCTGCACGTGGCCACCCAGAGCAAACCAACCTGACAAAACACCACCACAGTGACACTGCCAGCATGGGGCTGCACGTTGGAATGCACAGCAGCAGAGGCTTGCCACGTGCCAGTCACAACATTACCTTCAGGTTTTGCAAATCGACTAAGAAGTGTCATGATAATTTCCAGAAGAGAGCCTAAAATTTGCCAAAACCAGACTCATCCTCACGTTGAAGGGGGTCAAGATAATACTTAGGTGGCTGATTCATGGAAAGCTACCACTTGACTTTCCGCAATGAACTTGCCAACGTAAGGCTTCATGGAAGGAATGCAAACCAACCAGGCGAAGCTCAAAGGAAAGGTGTGGTTTTGGTCAAGGACAAAATAATTATGTCATCTCGAGATGTGACAGGGCAACTCACACAGCTTTGATTTTTCCAGCATAACAACCTGGCGCTTTCTGTGATCAGGATACCCACAGCTGTAATCTAATGTGATCTGGAGCTTATTCACTGATCACAGCTGTGTAATTTCAGGTAACATGCTTCCCTTGTTTAGTTTTGTTTAACATTGTTAAATATATAGTCAGACCATCTGCACAGTATTTTTTTAAATTGGAAATTACAACCATAACTTCCTTTTTATATATCAATAAACTAAATAGCAAAATTTCAAAGGGATCCTTCTCTACCAAACACTGAAGCAGAATGTTTGTCCCACGCCACACCATTGCCTAATTGCACACTAATTGGACAAACGTGATTAAATATTTCAAGATCTTTACTAATTGCCTCTATTTTAGCTTTAAAATTTGCTTGCCACCAACAAATTTAATGACACTGGTGTCTAGTCATCAGCAAAAAGCCCAAGAGTTGCTCTTTAAAATGTACCTAGTCAGAATATTTACTGATTGTGCATTGTTGTTTCCAATGTAGCTTAATTAGAAATCCAATCAGTTCTCTAAGTCTAATTATACTTGATTTGTAGATTCAGACTATGATACATAATGAAGCTAAGCAGCTAACAGTAAACGTGCTTGAAATGTAACAATAAGAGAAATATTTTTAATGCATGCCTTGTTATCATTTTAGAAACTTCAAGTAATATATGAGATCAAACACAAAGGGAAATACAGAGATTTATGACTCAATAGATTTCAAAAACAGCCCATGCTTTATCCCGCAGCAGTATAACTGATGTATGTTTAGTGTTTAAAAATATTTCTTTTGTTTGTTTACTTGTTTGGACAAAATAGCAGCATATATTTTGTGGGTACTTTGATGACAGCACTTGGTTGCACATATCTTACAACAGTTATTTTTGCCCTGTATTTTAAATGGCATCATGCTTCAGAAGCTGGAAGATGGGTTAGAGATGGTTACTAAGGTAGCAGTTCCCTTTAGCTGAGTCCCTGCATCTTCAATGCGCCCTTAATTTACTCTGCAAGAAATATCCTTTAGGGGCCAAGGGCCAGAGGTTTCTTTTGATTCCATGCTGTGCAGGGAACACATCTGCCCTGCTGTCATTTTTCACCTCAGTCCTACAGCCTGCACGGTGCAGCTGCATCCTTACACTGGGTTGTAGGATCAACCTAACAGCGTGTCACTTTTCGTAGGCAAGGCATTGCCCACAGTGTCCTCTTACTGGTATGTTTGTGTAGTAGCAAACATTTTGATTGTGCTTAAGTAACGAGCAGCACAACTATTTTCTAAAGAACTGGCAAAATGTGGACCCAGCAGAGGAGGAGGAGGAGGGAAGTCCATCAGCAAGTCACCCCAAGACCTGTGGTTGCTTCCTTGTGTTTCTAAGGAACCAAGAGACAGCCATGCTTTTCAACTTAGTAAACCATAGAGTTATCATGGGACTTTTCCTAAATCAGCCTTTTTCATTGCTACCTCTCTAGCTTGGTGGCTTTTAACATCATCTTCTGCAGGCTTCTTGGGGGACACTTGTTGCTCCTAAAGGGTTTACTAAAGGAGACAAAGCTTACGGTTTGGGAACTTCAGTTTGGTGCAGAAGACTCCTTTTTTCTACTAGAAAATGTTTAGGAATCTACAGATTAGAAGCAGTTAAAAACCACCTAGGTTATCTCATATGGAAGAAAAAACACCTCTAAACCTATGAGAGAAAGCATTATGATCCCAGACTCCATGTGAAGAGAGGAGGAGCAAGGTAAGTAGCAACAGCCTTCAGCAGTGTTAGGTCAGGATCTTCTGGAGGCTGAAGAAGGGAATTCAGGCACTCTGGCCCTTTCTTTTTAAGGAGGGACTCCTAGGTGCTTCATGCAGCTCTAGGATTTTATCTTCTTGCCCTTTTTATTCTAAATTTCTTCCTAAATCAAAAACCAGTCTTGCTGCAAAGAAAAAGCATAACCAACTGGCGAATCTTTGTGTGGGGCCTACAGAAGACAAATGTTGAGAGCTCACCCTGCTAATTGCTGCAGCTCTGGAAGCAGCTAATTAATAAAGCAGTTCATGAATAAAAGCTGTTCCCTAAGTTGTGGCAACACCGCTGAGAATACGAAAGATGGGGAGAGGGAGGAAGAGAAGGCAAGAGGGCAAAAATAAGGAAGTAAACAAGGAGGTTAATGTGAACTTCTGCTCAGTAGGAAATGCTGTGCATAAAGTAGTATCTTGAGAAAAAAAATTGTAAAAGTTCTTGGTGAAGCCATATGGCTTAGCTACGGGCAATGCAACCATGCTACCAGGTGGTATAGTGGTTTTAAACATTTAGGATGCTACCCCAATGGGGTAAGTCACCCTGTGGCAGATCCCAGCTCACCAGAAGCTCTGTCAGCTGTAGAGCCGTGAGCTGGCTGGAGGAACAGCCCAGTTTCTCCCATGGCTCCCCAGCTCTGGTCTCAGTGACCAACTGCCTGGCCATACCACGCTGACTGTCTACCACTGGTTTTGGAGGTCTCTGTTGGGAAATACATCAAATGGCTTTGCTTGGCAGTGTGACCTCTTGGATGCAGAGTGAAAGGAGCTGGTGGGTGACGTTGGCTTTCACACTGGCCCCCTCCCTGGTCTCACCAGCACTGGGGTGTGGCCTTGGTGCTTTCTGCCCAAAAGCCAACACTTGCCAGCTCCCCAGAGCACTTGAGCTTTGTAGATGAAAAGCACAGAACAGCAGCTGGCTATTATTTTCAGGCTTCCAGCATGGTATTTTGTACCACATACAATGAGATAAATTTTAATTTTTTTTTTTTAAGTAACCGCTGTGACAGTGTTCTTTAAAGAACAAAAACTGTGGAGCTGTTAGTAAGACCTTGGCCCTGTTTTAACAGCATTTGAAATATTTTTTCTGTTGTTCTACTTAATTTATTGAGTCCAGGGGTTGGGTTCCTCCTTCCCTCTCTTTTCTTCTCTGCCCTTAAAATTGATGGCAGCAAGGACAAAATTTTTTTAAAACAGCAAAATAAAATATTTCAGACACATTCCCCACACTAACCAATGTTCAATATTTTATCTTTCTTTACTTTTTTTTTTTTCATCTATGTGCAATCAGCCTTGAAAATTTCCTTTGCCTTCAATTCTTTTACCTTTGATGGTATTCAGATTGCAGGCTCTGCCTTGGCCCCTTATGCCACAGAGTCTATTTATATTATTAAAATGCAGGACTTGCTTTTTCATTTTACTCTGTTTACAGGGTATTGCTTTTATTGATTAATGTCTCAGACTCAAGTAAAATGCTAATCACAAAAGGAAAAAAATGTAAAAAACTCAATACACTGATCTGTGGTGCTTGGCACTGGAAGTAGCTCACTAACTTAGCTCTGATTTAAGTTTCAAATTGGAAGCAGATCAACCCCACTAATGCAGTGGCCGAAAACCTGGACATCTTTGGCCATGGTGCGCAACATGTCCCTTTTTGCACTCACATCATGGGGCACATGAGTCCCAGAGAAGACAGCCTAGAAAAACTGCATATTTAGTTCAATGTACCTAGAACTATCATTTTCAGACTCATTTATATTTATCTATTTTCTGACAAAATGGTGGCTGACACATTTACAGAATCATAGAATCACAGAATGGTAGGGGATGGAAGGGACTTCTAGAGACCATGTCATCCAACCCCCCTGACAAAGCAGGTTCACCTAAGGCAGGTCACACAGGAATGCTTCCAGATGGAGCTTGAAAGTCTCCAGAGAAGGAGATTCCACAACCTCTCCAGGCTGCCTGGGCCAGGCTCTGTCAACCTCACAAAGAAGCTTCTCCTCATGTTGCGGTGGAATTTCCTGTACTCCAGTTTGTGCCCATTTCTCCCTGTCCTGTCACTGGGCACCATTGAAAAGAGACTTATTGCTCCATCTTCCTGACACCCACCCTTCAGATATTTATAAACATTGATCAGATCCCCCCTCAGCCTTCTCTTCTCATACTCCCTCCTTAGAACAAGCCTGACATAAGTGTGTGTGTGTTCTGGCGGCTGTGACAATAAATAACAAGCTGGCTTGGAAAAACAAATCAACCCCAGAAATACAAACTTAAAGAAACATCAAATGACTCTCTGCTTGTGCAACAACAGCAGGTGACTGGGCTCTGCCGTGTTGCTTCTGCAATTCCAGCTGCTGAGTGTGTAAGAAGGAGTATGAGAGGCTCAAGGTCTCTCAGCATCAAGAGCAAGACTGAATTTTGTTGCATCAAAGAGGAGGCCA
Organism: Brachypteracias leptosomus; assembly: GCA_013401335.1. Classification (NCBI taxonomy): domain Eukaryota; kingdom Metazoa; phylum Chordata; class Aves; order Coraciiformes; family Brachypteraciidae; genus Brachypteracias; species Brachypteracias leptosomus. The sequence continues at coordinate 81,605 of VYZX01003467.1, forward strand.
GGTCTCCTTCGTTGCCCCAGGGAGAGCAGGCTTTTGACTATGGTTTCTGTGAGGAGGTCTCTCACATCACCCTTTCTCGAGCAGCACCACCAGCAGCAATACCATCTCTGGCACTCAAGCAAATCACAAAGGAAGTATAAAAGTGAGCAAGAGGTGCCCCTTGCCTGCTGAGGAAGCAGCGGGCACTACAGCCTCCATCTCAGAAGGATACACTTCTGCACACACCTGTATTCCCCTCACACACAGCCCACAAGAAAGCTGGTAAGACTGACTGTGCAAAGTGCTGATGTGTCAGTCTCTGCAGGTTCAGCACCCATATGACTGAGGCCCCAATTACAGTAAGCTCTCCAATGTATTTTAAATCTGTTGTTCTTCCCCTCAGTGTGTGCTTACACCAGGTGCCTTACCAGGAATAAACACTTAAATTACATTCACTTCAGTGGGATACAAGCAAGAGCTTCAACTCCCATGTGGGTGCACATCCTGACTTAAACAGTGATGCTTTCCTGAAGCAGGATACGACCCACAAGCAGCATTAACACATCTAATAATCAAAAACCCTTCTTGGCAGTGCAGGGATTGTGAGCAGTTTTTCTCTGCTTGAATTCTTTGTATGTAATCTATATATCCTGTAGAGACAAAGCTAAGGTGACTTTAGAAAGCGTTCAGAGACTGAAAGAGGTTAATTGATGCTTTCATTTTTCTCCAAACCAGAAAGCTTTCTTTTTCAAAAAAAAGCTATTTTATTCTTTTCCCATTATACTCTCTTTTTTCCCCACCTTTTCCTCTTATTAATAAGGTCTGGCCCTCTTTAACATGCAACAAGAGCCTAATGAGCCATGCAGGCTTCTGTAATTTTTTTCACTGTTGAAAATGCCTGACACTAATCTACACCATTTATACTAATAAGAGGTGCATCAGCTGATATTTGGTGCAATAAAAACACTTTAAATGTTCTGTATTGAATTGCAGGTAGCAATTTATCACAAAGTTTACTCTGCTGTGGAAATAGATGCCCTGCAAGTATCACAGAGCTGCACACAGCTGAAAAAAAAAATATCTGATGACCAACACTGTATTAGCTTTATATTTTATGTAAACATGTCAAAGAGACACTGCAGGAAAATCATATCCTCCAGTTCCTTCTGCATGCTATGTTTACAGTTTACACTAACAACGAAGTGCTGACCTGAAATATGATGTCACATTTTATACTAAGTGGACATTAATTAATGCTAAATTGCAGGAGAGCTCATCAGGAGTTTATGCTTTACATATGTATGCATAGCACAACAATTCAGCGTGATTAATGATGTTCCGGTGAGTAACCAGGGTTTACATGTGGAAAAACAGGGGGAAGGGGAAATGCATTCCTCAGAATTATTTTTCCCCTGTTCTTAATTCTGAGCTTTACACATGCACTTCTCCACTACCTCATCAGTAGCACTTAACTCTGATAGAGCTCCACTGATTCCAGTTGCAGAAGTGCTGGTGTCGCTGATAGGTGATGGAGAGAAGGTTTGTTGGGGGGGTGGGGGGTGTCTCTTATTAGAGCAGCAGATGCAGCCGGAAAAAGCAGACAAGCTTTTGGGCACACAAGCTTTTTCTCAGGTTTGAAGCAAAGGCAAAATGGCTTTCCACGTCAGGCCTGAGGAAGGCTCAGTGCCTGAGACTTTTTCCACTTAAATCAGTAAATCTCATAAAAAACACTCCCTTGCCTTTCAAATCTCTCTTGATATATGTACTTCAGAAGGATGGAAAGTATTATCATCTCTGCTTCATAGATGCTGAAAAAGAGAAGCTGGGGTGGACTGGGCTGAAACCCAGATGTTCTGTCTGCCCGGGTGAGAGAAGCCCAGATCCTTTCCTCTGCTTGCTCTGCTGCCTGCTACGTGAAGACAAAAACATCCAGGAGAGAGGATCATGATGATTCACATTTCTGAAGATGTGCCCCAGGCACAAGTTACCCTGTGGTTTTGGAAATACAAATTCATACCTCCAATTTAATAGGAAATACAAGTGCACCCTGTGGTATCCTGTTTAAGTGTCTTCCTATCTGCCAAGTGAGGGAATAGAGCTGGTGACTCCCCAGAGTCTTCAAGCTCACTCTCTTTGAGAAAGAAGGAATAAAGGAGGGGAATAGTAGGCTTGGGAGAATGGATATGGCACAAAAATTCCTCAGTCACCCAGCCCTGGTGTATGGAGAGGTGGTGTGTGATCAGTGGCTCTTTGCAACTTATAGATTGGATGGTCCTGCTGGGGGGGGGGGGGGGGG
>VYZX01003467.1:83894-146470 GCA_013401335.1 Brachypteracias leptosomus
GGGGGAGGATGCTGTAAGGTGATCTTCAGCTAGATTTAGAAACTAGGTGGGAGATTTTCTCATCTGAGCAGGATATGACCTGTTAATGATACTGGTATCAAGGTGTCCCCTCCATTTTGGCAAGGCTTGTCTAGAGGCCACCCCTCCCAGGCACAATGTTGTCCTCCAAGTTTGTTGCCAACATGTCTCTGTCAAGAGAGGTGTGAAGAGGCATCCCAACAGCAATGTCAAGGATATGTCACAAGGCACACCTCCTGAGCTGAGCTCCAAGGAGGTCTTTGAAGGTCACTGACCGGGAAATGAGGTCCCTCATGACTGTGACAAAAGTGAAGAAAAATCATCATTATATTGAATAAGTCCCCTGGCATTTCCAGGCCAGGTTTCCTTTCTAACAGCACCTGCAGTTTTACTGGAAGCTGTGTGAAGAAGCACTGTAGTGGATGGCTGCAGGATCTACTGCTGAAATATTTTTCTGAGCACTAATGAAGCACTGTTGCTCAAAGCACAAGTGTAGATGTCCTTCAGGAATATCCTTTCACCTCAGGCAGGACTCCCATGAACATTCTCAATTTCCACTCATGGGATAAGACCTCAGCCAGGTCTTGTACATACTTTCTTCAGAGAGCTCCTGGAAAAGGAACTCCAAGAACTTGTTATGCAGTGGGAAAAAAAACCCAAACAAACAAATGGCTATCTCTCTCCTTTGTAGTCATAGGGTCTTTTTACAAAGCCAAGCATCCTCATGTTTGTAATCTATGAAGTGTTAGCAACAGCACTTTTTTTCAGGCTCTTTGTTGTTCTGTGAACATACCCTCCTCTTGTGCTTATTTTCTCTATAAGGTAACCATCATAACCATGGCAATCATGTTCCTCTGGACAACTCGGTGTACTTTATTTTTAATTAAACACTTTAATTACAGATTTTCAGTAATTTTAAAATATAAAATTGTATTATACCCACCTCCCAGTCTGGAGGAAGGGTGGCAGTATCCAGGAGAATCTGAAAAACCACAGTTAGATTGTAAGGTCTGCATTAGACCTTAGCAACCTGCTCTAGTTAAAGATGTCCCTGCTGACTTCAGAGGGGTTGGACTAGATGACCTTTGAAGGTCCCTTCCAACCCAATGTATACTAGGATTCTATGATTCTTGTTTCTTTTTGTCCTTTGTATACCTTGAGCACAGATTTGCACTGCCCTCCTTCCTCAAACTCTCCCCAAAACAGCAGCCAGATCTTTCCTGGCTTATTGAAGCTAATTTAGAACCCAGCAACACACACGAGTAGTTCAAACATTTCTTTTAATGTATATTGGTTTGCATTTGTTAAGGCTGGATTTTGTATGCCACTGTCCTACTTGTTTGCCCTTTCCCCTCTGAAGTTGTCCCCTACCTCTCTAAACTAGATTGTAGTCAGTAATTTCTCACTTGCTACTTTCTCCATCACCACTGCTCTGTCTGTGTATCCTAGATTGTGCCTGAGAGACCAGCCTTGGTCCAAGGTCCTCCTTGTTGTGAGCGCTGTATGAATACGCAGCTGGAAGACAACCCTTGCCCTGTATGTTTGTATTCCTTGGCTATCTCTATGTGGCCAGGGTCTTCCTGTGCCCAGGCAATATGAAAGGACTGGGCACCCCCTTTGCCAGCAGTGCTGGCTCACACGGGTCAGCTCAGAGCAGGCTCGTGGCTGCCCACACTCCACATCAGACAAAAGGATAACAACAAATGCAGGCGAGCAGCCTTAACAGACAGGAAATTCAGTTCCCTGCTTGCCATAATGCTCCAAATTGCTGATGTTTTCCACTCAGTACATTCCCTTCAATATTCAGTGTAGGTCACAGTAATCTGTGTTGTAATGATCCCTCTCCTGTCCGCTTCTCCTGCCATTGCTGTAGCAATCCTGCTACTTCACAGGCACTGAGAAAACGGTTCTGTAGCCCCTCATTCCTTCCTCAAATCCAGAGAAATGCCCTTTGATTTATCCTCTCAGCGTTTGCAGCTCTGGGAGAAGATTGAATTGTGGGCTGGCGGGATCTGTAACTCATCCCGTGGACAATTACTGGACATACACGTCCCAGCACCGCTCTCCTCTTAACCTTCACCAGCCTAAGTGTGTTAAGTCCCCAAAGATTATCAGGCTGTCTGAAGGTGTGATTGAAATGAGCTTGGCTCCTCTCGAGAAGCCAGTGCTGTAGCTTACTAAATCACTGGCTCTAATCTTGAGCACTTAAGCAAAAACAAACAAAATAATCTTCCAGAAAACACTAATAGCACGATGTCAATACTCACATCATGTGTGTCAACTGCCCTATTAATTATTATCATTACTTGCCTTCCTAAATTGAATGCAACGGCAGTTCTAGCACTCTGGGAAACCAGCATTAATTGGGAAAAAGCCCACAGAAGCACCGTTGTGTATTTGCCTGTTTCTCCCCTCTCCCTGCATTCACACACAGCACAAAATGCACCCACTCACCTACGCTGCCGTGCATGCAGGTATGTGGACATGCATATATTTCATACACACACACGTATATAAGTTGTGCAGCCTACTAATTTAATCAAACACAGCACACAGAGGTAGGCATCTTGTTCCCAAGAAGCTTATTTTGCAAAGGTTGCTCTATATTCTTAGCCTGTGGTTGAAATACACACAGACAAGCCCTCCACGAGGATACATCTTACGCCCCGCATCTCGACATTTTCCGACAGATGTTGGCTAATGCGGTTGTAGAAGGTTCACTGTGGATGCAGTGAGCCCAATAAATCTTCCTCTTAAATGCAGACACTCCACCATCCCAGCATCTTATACCTATAATACATTTTAATTACTTGGCTATTCAAATTATACTAAATTAGATCTGCACGGAGCTGCATCACGGATTTCTCAATTTACATTTAATCCACAGCAAACAAAATAATAATAATAAAAAAAAAAAGGCAAGCACACTTTTTATTGGAACTTGCAGGAGCTACTGAAGTCTGATACCTTTAAAATTATTAAGTGACAAAGATTACTAGCACTAAGGTTCTACTTTGCTTCCCCATTAGCCATTTAGGTGACAGCTGCTGTATTACACATAAAGATGAACCATTCCTTGAGGGATGATAGTGGTTCCGCTGTGACACTACTGGCATAAAGCATTATCAGACCATAGCTGTGCTTAGAGCCATCACAGTCTCCTAGGCACCTATCAGTACCCTCATTATCTGCATCACAGAGTGTCTAGAAAGAACACTGCCAGGCTTCACAGCTTTGCAGCTCATTTGAGAAGCGGAAATTAAACATCCCAGGAGAAAAAACAGGCACATTGTAACAGCACCAGTGCTGTACACACATAACATGTTGACTGCTGTTGCGCTGACTTCTGTCTCATTAATTTAATAGGCTCCTGTATTTGGGATGGGAAGGTGGAGACGCAGCCTTTACAAGCAGATTACTGAGCAGGGCTCTCTGTGCTGATTGCAAATCCAGATTGGGGTGAGAACTTACACTGAGCATCACCACACTTCAGATACCTGTCCCAACTTCTGCAGCTGCCATGTGCTGAAACAAGCCAGAGAGAGGCAGAAAAATTAGCCCATCGCGTGTATAATCTGTGCGTAGATTACACTCAACCCCTGTGTGAAGTAAAGAAAAGCAGCACAGGTGCCTGTGCAGGCAGCAACTGCAGCTTTGTGTCTGTGTGAGGGTTAATATGAGTGCATTGAACAGGGACCACTGGGTTCAGACCAGGTGGTGTTAGCAGAAGCAGTCCTGTACCAGCACATTGTGGCTGTGCTGTTCAAAAGGGGCTGCTTTGCTTTCTTCCTCTGAAAAAGTAACATTCACTTATGTGGTGATGTCCAGCAAAAAGTATCGCCCTCACTGAAGCTTCTGTAGGGCCTGAGTGGAGCATACATCTCCTGGTGGCCCAGGGGTGACTTGCTCTCTGAATCAATACATTTAAACAGTTTTCACTTGTGCTGAAGCCAATGAGTGCACATCAGGGAAGAAAAATGGGCCTTGGCTTCTCTTCTATTCCCTTGCCAAATTTCACATCCAAGAGCATCTGAAGGAATTTGGAGATTTTAAAATGTTCTATTGCATTTTAGTTAGTTACTGCAGGTGATTTCATGCATTTCTGTACATTTAAATTGATAAGGACATTACAGGAGATGCCAGTGGAAGCAGAACTGGTCTGCAAATGTATACATTGTAAGAGACATTTGTTGGAGTGATCTCTCTGCCAACAGTGTGCTTGGGTATTTGTGCATGTCTGTGTCCTCTCTCTCCATTTGTGCGGATGGGTGATAAAAAACAATAGAAATAGGAAGAAGGTGAACTCATTTTTACAATCTCTGTAAAGCCGCTTCACCCATCATATAGGAGCTGAATTCCTCAGACTCCACTGTTCTCTCCCTTAGGTTGTGTATGCTCTGATATGGGACAGAAAAAGGAGTCTACAGTACATATAAACATGTGCCCTTATCTTGGCATTCAGTAATGCAAATTTTTTTCTGGATCATATAACAAAAATGTAGAAGCTGCATTATCCAGAAACAAGTACAAACCAGTGACAGCACAAAGAGCAGGTGGGAACCCGGCTTTGAAGGCCCTGAGGGAATATTGCCAAAGGAATTACACTTTGTGGGGCTATTAAAAAAAAGGCACATACACACAGATGGTCTCAGCATCTCAAATACATCCCCACCCCTTGGAAATGTCATGGTCCCTGAGTCTATACACTTTTCTGGGAGTCCCACAGTCAATAAGAAGGGAAACTTCCCCTCTTCTTTTTCCATATTGATTTTTTTGGGGGGTGAGGGAGTACCCTTTTCTAAACTGAAGAAATTACAAGTTGTGTTAACTGAATGTGACAACAGGGGCAACAGGACAGCAGTGAGACCCACGCTTTCATTGCTGTGTGGGTGACTTGCAGTGCACTGTACCTTTTGCTACAAAGGTCGACATTTTAAGTCTTGCAAAACACTTCTTCACTTCAATGTACCCAACAGAGAAAAAGATTTGGTTGCAAGAAACCTGGGTAAGCCTCAATCCAGATAAACCAGCAGGAATCCCTTTGACCTTTGAAAAAAAGATCAAAGCAGCTGAGGTACCTGCAGGGCCACAGGAGCAGAAGGCATCACCTGGATCACTGAATTCAGTCCCTCATAGCCATGAGCAAGCTGAACCCCATAGCACTCTGGAATCCAGGAGCATTTCCTAGATCCCCAGTCTGGGAACACAAGATTGTCTCCCACTGGTGATGCCTGCTTCCAGCGGAAAGGAAACCTCAGGGCAGCAGGAGCACAGGCTCTCCAGCACTGCTGGCAGCTCCTCAGGCTGGCTCACAGCCCTGGAGATCAATGCTCTGCCCACCTGTCTCTCCAGCACAGATCACCTGCCCCACCCAGGTCCTACCCCTATATAACAGACCACAAGACATGTCCCTCAGGTAATATCCATGGTTGCTCCTAAGGTCTCCAGAAGCTTTACCCTGTTAAAACACCATCTTTCACTCCCTTTAGGAGGACAAGTCAAATGCATCTTCTCCTAACCCAGCTGGCTTGCTTGGGACCTGTACAGGCAGCTTTTCAGTTGCAACACATGAGAGGGCCAGGTCTCAAGTCCAGTTTCAGGGATACCCTGAAATGTGCTATCTTCACAGATAGTATCTCCATGTCCAGGATACACGTTACCTCATTGCTTATTGATTGCAAGATGGAGAGCATAAAATTCATTTTATTCCCATTAGGAATCTGGAAAAGCTTGTAAGTCCAGTAACCCATGTTGGACCTGTTGCACCTTTGTGTTTTAGAGTTATGCAAGGGAACACGAGCTGGGGAAAGGTACAGGTTTGTGGAATAATGCTCCTTTTTCCAGCACAGGGAAATAACCTCATTCTAAAACCATAAGCATGGATGTTGGAATGATAATCTGAAACTGCCAATGGTCAATCCTCTTTCAATCCAAAATATGGCAAGAAATATTTGTATAACTTACACAGTGTTACATCACTATCTGTATTTACTCTGCTGTGTCTGTCTTCCCATCAGATAATTTTGGACTGAGGTAACCATGTGTGTAACACTGTCTAGGAGCCTGTGCCCACATGATGGACAAAGGTGTCTGGGCTGAGTGTATAGGCTGAAGGTCTCATAGTACATCTCTACAGCTTCCAGACCATGCCTCTATTTGTACACCAATGTCTCCCAGCCATTTAGTGGGACTGGGGTGCAAGGTATTGAGAAAAGTTAATTCATGCATTGAACTCTTTTAGTTTATAGCTTGTCCTTGGAAGAACTGATTCATTTAAAGCATGGGCACAGCCACTTGTTTTCCCTGTCAGTATTTCAAACTCGGGTCAGAAGGCTTAAGGATTTTGGAACGAGGGGATAACATAAGTCTGACTTCTTCCTGTGTGCCCTCATATTATGGAGGGTGGCTTTTGCTGATGTCTGGCATCTGATTTGAACAGCAAAATCACCAGTGCAGACCAATCCCCACTGATTTAGGTGGTGTAACAGAAGATTTACACAAGTATAATTGAAGGATTCTTTTATTTTGAAACTGTTCTGGGTCAAACCCTGGAAGAAAACATACAGGGATTAATATGAACTTATCACCCCTCCATTAATTTCCAGTGACAGACCCATTTCTTTCTATTCCAGCTTGCTATTGCTCCCAAGGTAGTAAGTTAAAAAAGCCAGCTCTACCCATCTCAGAGGTAATTGAAGTCATGTCTTCTTCACTCTTGGTGCCTTAGACCCCCAAGGAAATGGACCATTATTTTGTCCTCATTATCCAGTAAGACCATAGTAATACCAACAGAAATTGAAAATAATCTAGGCAACCTGTTTATATGGACTGCACTTTGCCTGCCTAACCAACTACAACATAACCGGCCTAACCAGCTTGTTCTGAACACAAGCTCCATTTTAGAAGGCTTGCAGTAAAAGGAGAAAAATTGCTTCACCTATTTTGCTTTTGAGTATGCCACCTGGAGCCTCAGATATTATTTTTCTTGTTTTTTCCCGCCCCAGTGAAATGGTTCTCTCTTTGAAGAATTTCTGCTATAGGAATTATAATATCTGCTGGGAAAATTAATGATTTTGTCAGTTTATAGCCAGTATTCTTATTAATGCTAACTAACTTATTTTAGAAAGACATGTTAAACATATGCTTCAAAAAAACCCCAACCACCAAACCAACCAAAACTATGCACAAATCTTTCAGGAACAGGAAGAAAATATAGAAAAACAACAAACTTTGCAGTCATCTCTCGAATGCTGGATTCTTCCAGACTCACAGCTGCTCGAATGCCTTCTGCCAGCTGAGTGAAGAGTTTGATGTGAGAACAAAAGAGCTTCCCTGGAAAAGCCAAAAATATGTCTGTAGCACAGCAGCTGACCAGCTCAGCAGCACGGGTCACTGCAAGCACAAACCGCCTGCTTCTCTTTTCATCCCTCTAGCTCCTGACTAAATGCTGAGTCAAGTTTAAGGGCACAGACCATATTCAGACTATTCATCACGAGTGCCACAACCATTTCTGTCCCTTGATTTTGCAGGAAACCCTGAGCGACAGGTACCCTGGGTCACTCACAGTGCTCTTGAAATTAAACACCACAGAGGCTGCAAAATCTGAATGTTTAGAGACACTGTAGAAGGCTTCTGAATATGGTCCTGTCTTTGTTGGCCTAGGGCTCAGACACCTCTCTTTGCAGGGACTCCATTGCTGGCTGCATTCCCACAAATGACAACCACCAAGAGCTGTTTTGTTGAGGTCCAAGCCCTAAATTGTCACCCTCAGCCCCACTTTCCTCTGCTGTGTCAGTCAGTATTTATGAGAGACAGTGGGAAGAGCATCTTGATTGATGTCCCCCTCAGGGAAGGAGAGGGGAGAACCATTTTATATGGGCAGTGAGTCATCCTGCTTAGATTATCTTCCTCTCCTAAGGAGCTAAAGATACCTCAGTGATGTCAGCTCAGGCTGAATAAAATTTTAGGATGATGATGAGGGTGGTTTTAAGCCTTCAACACTGGCTGAATGCATGAATTTTTCAAGAAATCAAGAGAAGCAGCAGTGGGAAGGGGGGTTCCCCTGGGTGACTGTCCCTGCTCCAGGTCCCATGCCATCATGCTCCCAGTGAAACCTGCAGAGCTGGTGCAGGGCACGAGAGGAGATCCACACGGAGGATAAGAGAGCTGCAGCGTGGATTGTAAAAGAAAATTATGCCCCAATAATAGAGAAACACACAGGCCTTTTGTTCGGTTCACAGGCTGCAGTGCTCCAATATTATTACCCAGATTTATTTCAAGGAAAGGGTCACTTTATGAAGCGACTGCGACTAAACTTTGTTCAGATAAAAGGCCGTTAACAAAAGGCAGGCTTTGGGAAAACAAGCAGAACTCGGGCTGTGCACTCAGTAAGCACATTTTCTAGTTTTCAGTCAAAAAGTCATTGGCAGTGTCAGTGCTTGAAAACTGCATGGCTCAGACATTTCTAAACCCCTTTTAATCCATCACAAAGGGCTCCCTTGATTGTTGCTTTGTTTTTCTGCTGCTGCCCTACAGTATGGCTGCCAGTGTGTATTCCTGATAAGCAGGGAGCTATGCAGATGCTGCTAGGTCTCCCTGCCTTCGGTACCACGCAACCTGCCAGTGCCTGTGTGAGGGACACAATCATGTGTCACAACCAACCAGGAGAGGTGACACTCCATCCTCCCCTTGTAGCCCAGGAAACTTAAAAGAATACAAGATTAATTTCCATGGGCTGTGTGGTGCCACCCATGAAAGTCCCTATTGCAATAAATGGGAAGTTCTACTTAAAAACTGAGGACACAATGAAGCCCCTGCAGTATTAATGGCATTTTAATCCCCCCAGATTCAGTTTGGCATTACTAATGCAATTAATTGCAATAAAAGAGAGACAATCAGCTCCATGCATCTCAATATACTTCAACACACAATCCATTCTGAGACACGTGGAGAAGCTCTGACCCTCTTCTTGGGTGACTGAAACACCAGCATAACCTGTCCTACTCAAAAAAGCACCACAGAAGTCTAAAGGACATACTGAAAACCATCAGGAGGACCAAGAGTGCAGCAGATAGCAGGAGGGGTCTCAGCACAGCAGCAAGGTGACCACATGAGTAAAACAGTACGGGGATCCACCAGGAGTGCAAGGGCTACAACCACCTCCTGGACCAAGCTACCAGGGAAACAAAAGGGACATCACAGTTACCAGCAAGCAGAGAAATAGTCTCTTATTTTCACAGTTTGCTTGACCTCTGCAACCTCTCTTAAACGCAGCACATTAGGCAGTGGCCTTATGGGGGTTTTGCCAGCATTGGCCGAGAACCCTGCGGTGCCAAGTGTAATGTTAGAGAAAACATATGAGAGACCAGCACAATGAGATCCCACCAGCAATTCTTTGTACTTAACCCAAAAAGAAACATGGATAAGGAAGGGCTACTGCTTCATGCCAGGTGCAAACCTTGATCAAAAGTCTGGGAAAGTGCATTAACTCAAAGCACCCCCTTCCCTTCCTGCACCCCAACAGCAAGCAGGTAACTATTCTCAGCATGCTCAGAATGCCCTTTATTGCTGGCTGAAAAAATGTTGTGGTTTTATCTGTAGGACACGAGCATCTGCTGAGGTTGAGCACAAACCAGATATTCCTTCCCCTCAGCCCTAGGAAGAGAGAGATTACATTTTCACCTACAAATACATGGGTTTTATTTCAAATCGTGGCTACACAGAGCAAAACCAACAAGATGCTCCATATGAACTAGAGACATGGCACAGGCAGACCTTCTGTCCTCATATCTGAGCTGCAGGATGGAGCACTGAGTAGGGAGGGCAGCAGAAAAGCAAACAGGGACACACAGAAGCAGAAAGAAGAGCAGAAGGGGGTGGGTGGGGTGGGAAATGAGAAAATGAAATGTGATCTGTTGATCACTGAAGGTCTTGGTGAAACACAAATGGGCTTTGGGTTAAGGAACATCTGTGCAGCAAAGGAGATGAGTGAACACATGCCTTATGCTCAACATCCAAATGAAAAGACATTTTCATGTCACTATTTTAATATTAGATGTTAAATGTCCAACATTAGCAACGAGAAATAGCCACCTTATCAATTTTCAATAAATACTAATGACCTTAAATTAAATTTCTAAATAGAGAATATCAATATTGAAAATCTGTGAGACACAGGAGGTTTTTACAAATAAGTATTAAGGGTGTTCATTGCAATACCTACAATATCAACTTCCATAGACATTGCTTGCTTGTTTGACTCCCTGCTGGCATTTTCACAGCTTCTGCAGCACCGTTATTTCCACCCAGCCCAAAGCACAGAGTAACAAATACCACAGAGGTGCTTGGGGCTGCACAGCTCTTCCCTGGATGACATCTCACTACCAATGAAGTAAAAGGGGGGGTAAAAACCCTGACGTGTTTTTAACAATCTCATACAACCTTCTGAACAACTGCAGAGCAATACATCAGATTCAGGAATAACAGCAGGTCTTTACCTTTTCATTACTAACCAGCAGCCTCAGTCTTTAGTCCCTCTTTTGTCTTGAAACAGAAGGATGTATTAAAGTGGATGTAAAAACATTACCAGCATCACTACAAGCAGCACACAGAGAACCTGAAGAATGTCAGAAAACCCCAAATCTTTATCTTCTCTCATCTTCAAATGCCCCTATCTTCTTTTTCAATTTGTCTGCTAAATGTGTTTGCCCCATTAGAGCTGCAAGCTCTTTGAAACAGGGGCTGCATCTTCTGTTATTATACTTCTTTCAGAGACCCAGGGTGAGGTGAGGTGCTTAATTAATATGAAGTCACAATAATATGAAACAACACATGAACAATATTTCTGTAAGGCGCAGAAGACTTGGCAGAGTAAACACATCAGGATGTAAGATTTTCAGCAGGGTCTGTTTTCCTGATTTTGGAGGAATACTCTGTACCACGGTGTTTTCCCCAGCCTGATCAATGAGTATTAGCTGGGATAAAATGGTGTATTCATTTTCCTTGACAATAATTGGAGCAGGCTATGATCTTAGCAACCCTCTGGGTATATTCCTAAGGTCAGAATGAGAGTGTCACAGCCATGTTGCTCTTTTATGCCACTCCCTATACATCTCCAGAAAAAGCTGCTAATCCACTTAAACAATTACCTTTCAGAGGAAGAGGCAGAAGACTTTGTGTGAGGATGCCTAATGAAAGGCTCAGCCTGTGAAATATTTGAAAAGCTCACGGAGCGAGGAAGTGGAATACAACTATTATCTGACATGTAGCACCAATGAATAAAATCGTCACCAGACTGAAACCGCTTGGTATTTTTATTCATGTCTGCACTGCAAAGTGGTTGAAGCCTAAAGCTAATGAAGGAAATAATATGCAATTCATCATGGTATAGAGGGAAAAAGACAGACAAACATAACTCTTGACTCGTGTCACATCAGTGCCTTTCAAACTTCTTTGTGGCAGCTTTCAGGGAAGTGCCATGTTCTCTGTGCCACTTTCCAGCTCGCTTTCATCCTGTGACAGAGCCACATCCCCAAGCCCCGCTCGGGCTGTGAGCAGGAATTCCTCTGCTTCTCACTGCTCACCTCGTGCACGCATACGAAATAAGGAAAGATAATCACTGATCATGCCTGACTTTAAGTTAATGGGGCATAATATTGGAGGCAAATAGCTAAGTTGCTGTTCCATGTGCTGAGGACGGTGTGTACCATGGGACTGCTGCTGTGCCTGGGAAGGGGTGATGGGACACAGGGATGGTGCCTGCCTGCGTTGGGATCACATTGCCTCAGCCCAGCTTGCCTGGCTCTCCCAGAGAAAAGCTTGTCTCTGGCAACAAAAGTCTCTTTGCTGGCTGCTGTGGACTTTCCAGCTCTGTTACTGGGTGAAAGCTCCTTCTCCTGTCTTCCTATGTTCTACACGGCACTGGAAAAGTATTGTATGCAGGAGGGACTGTGAGTCTGGTGCTGGCATTGCCTGTGCATCACCTATGGGGGTCCTGGAGGAGCAGCCCTTGCTATTCCAAGCTCAGACATTTTTCCCTTAAACTAGTGACAATGCTGATCTGGAGGGGAGGTACCCTCCAGCCAGCCCTCAAATACTCAAAGTCACAGGGAAACAGCAGAAGGAAATAACTTTTTTTTAAAGAAAAAACAATGTGTGAATTGGGCTTTAAGAACTCATTTAGTATGTTTGCCATCAAAAACTCCCAGAGAGCAGATCTACCCCAAAACCTGACAGTTTCCATCTGTTTCTGGACTGGCTCAGGCCTCTCACTGGAGAGTGTGCTTTGAGCATGGGATTAACCTCTGAGGACAAGGTCCTACGTACAGCCCCACAGGTCCAGCCTCTACCATGCAGGCTGGGCTGAGTGGCTATGGGAAGCTGTGGACACCTCACACTCTCCACATGAATCCTAGCAAACTCACACAATGCTTTGCTAGCTCTCTCTTCTTCTTTGCTTCAGACAAACCAAGGGAGGAAGATATCACAGACAGAGAGCTCAGCTAACTACAACCAGTCCTAATAGGAACGCTGTCCAGCAAGAGCTCTCTTCAAACTGATCAGTTCCTGGTTGATGTAGTTTTGGCCTTGCCCATCACCTCAACCACAACCGCCTGGGGGCAGTTGGAGCCTCACACAGATGGGTCAGGTTCTGCCTCTGGGGCCTGAAACCACTTGGGGAACAAAACATGTTGCTGGGTTGTGACTCATCCATAGGTCAACTCCAACTCGGGGCCCACAGCCCAGGCCCCAGCACTTCATTCTGTGTCCTGGCCTACGGGTGATTCACAATCTCCATACCACCCACAACCACAAAGGCACAGTTTTCCATTTTACAAACAAAGCACATTCTTTAAAAACAGACAAGAAATTTCATCATCTTCACACCACTGTTACAGCACTCTATCTCATCACTGTCCCCAACTCCTTTGTTGCAGTCTTCTGTACACAAGTGCTTCTCATAATCACCATCTGTATAATCTTCTCACACAAGCATTTTCTTACATCACTAACTTCCCTACCAAAATCCAAGCCATTGTCCTTTTTCAGGCAATTCACTAATTGCCCTACCAACACCCAAACCAGGCATTTGGAAAATTTTTCAGGCTATCATTGCCTCACCATCACTCAAGACAGGGTCCAGAGAACTACCATTATCCTGACACAGGGATTTGGAGAACTCCACAGACAATAATTGTCCCACCATCACCCAGACCAGGCATTTGGAAAACTACCATCATCCAGGCCCAGGAACTGGAGAAGTTTCTGGGCAATTCCTCACACAAATACTTTAATCTCCATATTTCAATCTTCTTCTTTAATCATCACATTCCCATAACAAAGAATACAACATCACACAAGCACTTTCATCTTCTTCTCAGAAACTGTTAGTACGTGGAAATTTGGGTTACTCACATTCTCTCCTCGCCTTCTCAGCAGCAGCACACAGGATTTCCTCGAGGGGATTCCCAGTCCAGTTTCATGCCTTCAAATCCCATCCTCATCACCAAATTTTGTTTCGCTGGCTCTCTCTTCTTCTTTGAGCAACCCAAGGGGGAAACAGGCCACCAAGAAAGATCCCAACAAACTGCAACCAGTCCCAACAAGAACCCTCTTCAAACTGATCAGTTCCTGGTTGATGTAGTCCTGGCCCTGCTCATCATCCCAACCACGATCACCTGGGGGCAGTTGGGGCCTCACACAGGTGGGCCAGGTTCTGTTTCTGGGGCCTGAAACCACTTGGGGAACAAAATATGTTGCTGGGTTGTGACTCATCCACAGGTCAACTCCAACTTGGGGCCCACAGCCCAGGCCCCAGCACTTCACACAGGACCCTACAGAGACCAGTTTACAACAGACCCATGAAGAGTGTTGTCTTCTTGCTGCCACCACATAGTGGTTGCAATCAGCTGAGTGGTGTGCACTGCCCATCCCCACTGTGTGACCTCCTCCCCAAGGGAAGGGTCCCACCTGGGAGAGCAGTGAGCTGGAGCAGTGGGTTTGGTGCTGGGGGCAACTTCACAGCAGACACGCACATATTTTCTATTTTTTCTGCATCTTAAATAGCCAGACCTGCTGCTTGCGTGGATATCTGGGGCACTGTCAGTGTGCTTGCAGCTGCAGATTGGCACCTCTAAAATTTTAGCCGTGATTTCAGTCAATTTGCACATTTCCAAAATGGAGCAAAACCTCATAAAGCACGAATCTAATGCATATAATACCAATTTGCTGAATGTCAGTGTATACTGACCTTCTATTACAAACACTGGCAGATGGCCATTCCTTTAGTACTCAAGAGTTGCTTGAATAGAAAATCAAGTGATGGCTTAGCCTGTATTTCTCCTCTGCATCAGTGCCCATAGCAACACGCAGTGGTGGCCGCCTGAATGTGATGCCGCTGCCACCACCAGCTCCTTTCCAGCACAGCAAAGCCATCGGTGATCCCATGGCTACCATATCTAGTTCTGTCAGAGCTACTAAATAGCAAGAGGACATCTTGGGAGGAAGACAGGAGTATATGGGCTGCCAGGTGGAAAGCCTCAGCCCAGGCACAGCAAACTGCAGGCAAGGGCTGCGTGCTCCCTCCAAGAGCCAGAGGGATGGTTATGCCTGTAGAGCAACTGCTGCTCTGTGGCACCGGTGGAAGGAAGGAGAACCAGTCAGCTCAGTCTGAGTGTCATGCAAAAATGGACCATGAATGCCATCTAAAAGCCGAGGAACAAACTGTCTGGGAAGGCAGGGAACATAGAATCAGGTCAGACACTTGCTCTGCAACCTGGCGTGCGTGGCCAGCCCCTGTGCAAGCACCAGCTTCCTGGGACTTTATGTCCACAAAATTTTGTAGCTATTTTCTAATAGCAATAGAAATATTTTAGAAATCTAATATTTTTCTAATAGCAATTGAGAAGTCTCTTCCTATCCACTCCATGAGGACTAGTTCTAGAGCTGGAAGCCTGGCAATGCACAGGAACAGTGTTTGTCCCCAGTACAGGTAATGCATACCATGCATCACTCCAAATTTGTTCCTTCTTTTTTCACTTCCTCCAGGACTATGCTTTTGTCCTCTGATGGGGAGGTACTTAGAGGTTCAAGGCCAAACTGGGTGGTGCTCCTGTGCAGCAAAGAACAGATGACCAGCTGAATTCCCACCTCCGTCTTGTAGGTGCAATCTGCTTGCAAAATAAACTGTGGCTTGAGAAGAGTTACATTTCCACATGCTGGATCAAACCTGTGATTGAGTTTGTGAGTCTGCTGGAAGGTCCACCTCCATCTTCCAAGTGGCTTTGGTTGGTTTGCAGAGATGTTCAGAATCTCAGGGATATTCCCTGCCAGACTCTTGTGGTTCTTTTAATAGGCTGTGAAATTTTGGAATCAAACTATTTAAGCCTTCTGACAACACAACACATCTCCAGGTGCCTTGGTCCACAATAAAAATCCATTGTGCAGCCTTCTCCCCTCACAATGCGGATTAATTTTAACCCTCACAACAGCCTAATGGAAAGACCGTGCTGCACTCCAAATGCCAAACACTTGCTGAAAGCTTTCCTTTGTTAGTGCCTCCCGGTTTAGTCACCACCAGCTTCTGAAAAGATTCCACAGAGTTAATGTTTCCATTTCTTTTAATTCGCTTGCAATGATGACACAGCCATAACACAGCTGTGTTCCAGCTCAAAGGAGCCGAGTGCGGATGCTGCCCACTGTTCCTCGGCCCCTGCTCCCTCCCTGCCTCGCGAGTGGAGCTGGTGCTGTTGGGAGGATACAGTGACATTTTCCTATCTGGGGTGGAAAAGTTCTTTTTAAGGAAGACTTTTTTTTTTTCCTTCCTTCTTTCTTTTTTTTTTTTTTAATTTTACATTTTCTCTGTGAAAAGCTGACCTAATTTTCTGGGCATAATGTAAACAGTTACACACTCGGAGCATTGCGCTGGAGAGTTTATAGGAGATAAAGCTGAACTATTTTATGGTTCAATTATCCCAAAGTACGGGGGATCCCTGTTGCATTAACACTTCATGAAGATAGTGCAGTGGGGGCTTCCTTGCTCTTTTCCGTGTGACTAAGTTCAGATTTGCCAGTAAAACCTTCACTGCAGCTTTGTTACCTCAAAAGCCATTAGCAGTGCTAGTTGTAAAAGACACATCAAAGATTTTTCCCCAATGACCGTGGCTGGCGTTAGTATTGGTACCAATTCCCTGCCCCATTCTGGGGAAAGTTTTAAATTGCCTATTCTGATGAACAAAAGGTAAAATGGAAAAGAGTCATTCAGGGATGGGAAGAGGCAGAGAAAAGGGGCTGAAGCAGCAGCACAAGGGTTGGCAGTGGCACAAGCGATGCAGCAGCAGCTGGGCTGCCACCCCTCTGCCTGGACTGATCTTGGGGAGATGGTAGGACATGGGTGTCCAGATCATGCGTGAACAGCACACAGAGAGCACTCCCTTCCTGCAGAAGGACATGGGACAAGCCATGCTGGCAGAGTCCTTCTCCCTATTGCATGTGGAGGAGGCCACAGGAGACTGCTGTCACCCTCAAATGTACCAGTACAACCTGCTAGAAGAGGTTCAGACTAAAATATGGGTTCACCCCACCAAAGGGCCAAGGTAGTGTTTTTAGCTATGGTCTAAATGTAGTGTCCACTAGACTGAAAAAGTGGGACAAGAAGAATCATATTGTCTGGCCTACTCTACTTATTTTTCTCTTCAGTGAACTGGGCTGTAGAAACCACCAAGACTCTGACCCAAACAGGTGCTGAATTCCATGGTAGATTTGGAGTTTCAACACCAGATTTTCTGATATTTCTGGGGTTTTATTACGAAAGAGAAGGTTTTTATGTTTCTTACTTCACATATTCTGTAGGTCAATGCCTTCAGCAAGTTGGACCATGGCAAGTGGTTTGCGTAGGAATAGATGCACCACCATCATCTCCCTTGCTGGTGTCTGAACCAGATGTCTTAAGTGGGGCTCGGGT
Source organism: Brachypteracias leptosomus (assembly GCA_013401335.1). NCBI lineage: Eukaryota > Metazoa > Chordata > Aves > Coraciiformes > Brachypteraciidae > Brachypteracias > Brachypteracias leptosomus. Next base: position 100,873 of record VYZX01003467.1, read on the forward strand.
ATGGTTCCCAGATCTCCAGTCATACCTGACTGGTGTAGAGATACAGCTCATATTCTTGAAGGAATTTGTTGTTCATCTGTTGCTGCTGCACGTTTTCATTTCTATGAGAATCTAATTAGGTTCAGTGATTAGGAGTGCTAATGGGCATAACAATCCCACAGAAATTTACCTTTCAGAAAAAGGGTAGCAAAAATAACCAGCAGAAGAAGAAAAAGGAAAGGAGGAAAAGAAAAAAAACACAACAATTTAATGCAGGGTAAACTAACGAAATAAATAGCCACTATGCAAATGCCTCTACCTATCTATCAGAGACTGTTGTAAAGACAAATTAGTTAATTGCTGCAAAGTGCTTTGAAAATGAAAAGGGATATATAAGAGGTGATTATTATTATTCACAACAATCTGGTAGGTGAAGGCATCTGTCTATTTTGCTTTATATATCCCCAGAGCTTTCCCAAAGCAACATTAGAAGAAAGGAAAAGACCTAAAATAGGAGAAGAACAATCCCAAAAGGGAGAGAAAAGGCCTGTGACATTCGTGAATAATAAAAATAATAAGCTACAGATCAGATTAAAGAAATACCATCAGGAGTATAGAGTAAGAAGGCTACGCTAAGGTGTATTTGAATTCCTCTTAATGGATATGGAGATCATTAGCAGTGTGCTGATACTGCTGAACTGACACAGAAAATATTAATTTAAATAGGAATATCTTAGAGTAAGTCTATTGCTGCATTACGATGCAAATAAGTCAAACTCCTCTGCCCTATGCTTTGGCCCTTTTGGTACTAACCAGAATGTCTGTTTTGTGCCCGACCTTTCAGAAATGATAAAGAGTAAAGTATTTATCCCGTTACAGAATCTGATGCAATTCTGCAAGCTAAAATGCTCAAGGATGATGTCATGAGATCCATAATTTAAGCTACAACTAAATCACACATTTGTCTCCAGAAGTTGTAGAACAGCATGCAATACTTATGTGTGAACTCCCCTCGTATCAGCAGTCCCACCAGACCCCAGGGAACTACTCATGTGTTTATGCTAAGCAATATCACTACACTGATTCTCAGCACCAGAAAGCAAAATAATGCCTATACTGACTCCTGATGAGTCTGTGGACTACAGCATTTCATAGCTGTGGATTTCATAGCAGTGGAAGAATTAACTCATTTTTCCTTTTTTTTTTTTTTTCCCCCCTTCTTCTCAATATAGCAGCTAAATTATCACTTGCCCTAGCTATGAATCACTTCGGAGCTCATTCCTTAAAGGTACCCAAAATTCCCTCAGGTGTTTTGACATAATTCTATTACATCTTATTTCTGTTTAATATTAAATTCTTTCCTGCATGTTTAAATAAACTGGAAACCTTTTTAGGGAACACAGCTTAATGGGGAACTAAGAACATGCACACCGAATGTCACTATCTCACATACATTTTATTATTAATGGTAATTCATGCAGAACCAGCCACTTCACAAGGAGAGACTAAACACTTACATAAAGCTAGGTGCTTCTCTCTGACCTTAATTTGTTTCTGTACTTGAACACTAGATTCCCTTTCAAAAAATAATTATTCCCATAAAGATTAAAAACCAATAATGTGGTCTCTTTCTGGGTGAGAAACAAATGCAGGGTTCTGAGGGTGAATGTCAGGAATACTTTCTTGGTGGTTATTTCAATAAACTAGAGGGTAGGAGGTCTCCTCCTGGGTCAGGATGTGGGTGTCCTGAGAGAAGGGAGATGGAGGACTGGGCTTGTTTGTTCCCATATGCTTCATAGTGTTTTCTCCCTTGCCTATAATACATGTTTTCTTATGGCTTCTGCTATTAGTTCACTTGGAGGGATCAGACAACACCTCAGTTTTTTCTATGGTCTGGTGACAGTAATTTCAGCATTTCTTCTTGATGGCCAGTTCCTTTCCCTGTGTGAAATCGCTGACAACTTTAGTCCAGCTCCCAGGGAAAACGCATCCTTCTTACAGCTGCCTGTTCTGAATGAGCCTGGTATTCAGCATGCCCGAGATTAGATGTGTCCAGAAACTGAGAACAGCCTGATCAAAAGCTCATCAAATCCCACGGAAAAGCTCCCTCACTAGGAGGAAGGATAGGACGTGTGGTTTGGTCTTCCAAGATGAGGAGTGGGGAGCTTCTGCTATTTAGTGTCTTCTTCCCAGACAGGAGAAATTTTGGTGTGGGCTCTCTCACTTCTGATGAAATGTCACATCCATCCAGGCAGGGGAACAGCCTGTTCTTTTTATTCTGCCTGCCAGAACTGTAGACCCACAGACACTTTTGGTAGCTCATAGTCTCTCAAAAGAGGTTTGTAACTCATCCAGGGGAGCAGGGATAGCAGAGGGAAATAAGACAGGTTAGCAGAAACAGAACCTCCACCTCATCTCTTTCAAAATTGGTGTTTGCTTGGGAGATTCAGTCTTCTGAATGAACAGTGAAAATGCTGACTGGAGTGGTATGTGGTGGGTCCCACCAGCCATCACGCATGATGCATCACTTCAGACATACTGGGCTACACACACAGAAATGGAAGGCTTGGCAGTACATCCAGGTTTACCTTAGCTGAAGTATTTATGTGTCTAACACTGCCATGAAAGGTGGATAGTAACAGTTCTTAAAGTAATTATACCCTTCTTTCTCTACAGTAAAGTGAAAACAGGGTTTATTCCCAGTTAACCAGTGAGTGGTCTGAGCTCAAAGTGGGGCTTGGCCAAGTCGGTGGCAAAGGAGGAGTACTCAGAGCAGAGGCCTGCATGGAGACTTTTTTTCCACCACTTTTCCTCTACTTTTGGAAAAGGTAGATGCGTGCATGGCAAGGAACAACTGCAGAGGGAAGAACATAAACTGACAAGGGTGCCAGAAAACAACAAGAAAGACAAAACAAGGATTCTTGGATTAAAACAACCCTTCCATTACAAAAATAATAAATGAAAATAAAAAATTAGAACAGTGCACGATGCCTTTTGCAGTCTTTTGGTATTACATAGCTGCTGGCATGGAAAGGAAAGCTGTCATACAAAACTGAAGCTGCGTGTCAACATTCTGGAATATTATTCTAATAAGGCATCTACCACGATCTTTTTCAGAATCCAAAAACATCTATCAAAGCCAGAGACTGAAAAGGATGGCTTGGAGTTTATATTGCTAGGTCCTGTTTTGGAGAAAAAGTTGAGGTTTTTTTCCTCTTCTAAGGATGCAAGACTGGAATTTGGACAAGAAAGAGTCTGACACTTTCCAAGTACTGGAAAAAGTGCTCGTAGATGTGCTTTGTATTTTCCATCCCATCTTTGAGTGTGGCATAGTCATAGATATGTGCCCTTAGCACAGAGTGGGTATTTCTTGTGTGGCTAGCAATTAATGAGCAGCACAAGCAAATAGTCTTGAACTGACACTGTGCACTGACACTTATGTCTCCAAAGCTTTGCCCTCCCAAGTCCAAACTACACACTTTGGGTGATAAGTAGGGGTTTTTTTGTTTGAAGGAAAAAAAAAAAAAAGAAAACCAGAGGGCTGAGCCAACACGGATGCACTGAGGACATAGAATGCTCACTGAGGACACAGCACAATCAAAAAAGTCTTGTGTGGCAACCAAGTCCTCGTCTGAAATACTTTGGAAACTGGGATAAGCATGACTGATTTTCCTGCCAATCACAGAAATGGCTCTCAGTTGAGTCCCATGGCTCAGGTCCTCATTTGTCACCTGGGCTCTCTGGCTGTGAAGTTTAAGCAACATATTGCTTCATGCCTCTGCTTTTTCACCTGTGAAACGTGCACATTGCCTGTCCACCTCCCAACAACATTGTGAGGCTAATTGAATCACAGCTGTATAGCTCTTCTGAGATAGTTGGAGAAGAGGTGCTACAGAGGCCATCATGATCTTCATTATCATTAGAGGTTGTATCTGAGTGCCAGATGAGTACTGCAGGAGCTGGATCCAGGTATCAGCTGTGGCTGTCCCTCATAATGACCCAGATGATGAGAGTGGCTGAATGGGGAGCAATTTTGGTGACCTGCAAAACGGCTCCATTAAAATACAAACTCTTGTGTAGCCAAAATTTAACACAGTGCCTGGAGAACCAAAATCTTCCCAAATCTTAATATGAAGAGGAAATTAATTAATGCTTTTCCTTCAGAAGCACTTTTGCTAAAATGAACCAAGAGAACAAAAGAGATGGATAAAGTTCCTTGGAGAATTTTGTTATGAGGACGGAAGGCAGCAGGGGTGACAGGGAGGCTTCCTACCACACAGGAAAGATGCTGTGACTTTTTCTTCTGCTTCAGTCTCTTCACACTTCTCCCCCTCCTCTTGCTGGTGGGACAGCAGCACACAGCCAGCCCCATGTCTCTGGCACAAGAGTCTTTAAGGTCACCTTATGCAAGTGGGTGGCCGTGCTAGCCACCCACTGCAGCCCAGTTATCCCACCCACTGCCTCTCACCCCACATTTTCCAGAATATCTCCCATGACAGAGTCATTGAGAGCAGGCAAAGAGAAGCTGGAGTTTGTGCCAGGAAATGAGACAGCAAGAGGACCCATGACTGCGACAGCGCCAGTTGGAGGCACCTCCCCACTCACTCCCAGTTTCTTCCATGGGATCTAACAGACAGAGCTGTGTGAATAAATATTTATACTAAACATAGTCAGGAATGAGAATTCATGATCTAAAATTACACAAATATTTGGGAATCTAGACACTATAACTCAAGTGGCACTTAATCTCCAAGTGCAACCAAAAATATATAACTCCTTGGTTTACTAGCAGTGTCAACTCCCCAAGTGTGGAGCTGAATAATTTAAGATGGAGGAGAAACACAGAGTGACTGAGCACAGAGTTTGCTGGGGAGGAGAAGAGCTCCCCTCTACCTTCACTGGTGACTTTTCCTGACCAGGCAGGCAAGAGAGGCTCCAGGTCACCTTCAGGACAACCTCCATAAATGCAGAGAAAAACCAGAACCACATGCACAAAACCAACAGGTCAGACTCCTGCCTGCAGGCACAGGGAGAGGAACTGGGGTGCACTGGGGCACACGGTGCTGGAGCTTTCTCATGGCAGGGGAGGCTGCCCAGCACCTGCCACCAGCGAGGCTCAAATCTGAGAACTACAGCTGTAGCATAAAGGAGGATTATCACCCATCCAAACCAAATTCAATTATCATATCTATGCTGCTTCTCTATTTCTGTAACTGGAAGGCTATTATTAGGCTCCCTCCCTCCCTCCCTCTCGCTCCCTGTTTTTAATACATCTCCAAGTAATGCTGCTGTAAAACATTCAAAAAAGTAAACATTAGCTTTAGGCCATTTGATTATCAGTTTCCCAGAACACTTCGTTCTGCCCTGCTTTACTCCATATTTCTTTAATACCACACACAAAAAAAAAAAAAGAGAAAAAGAAAAAGAGAAAAAGAGGTGGGTATAATGAATCCACACTACAGCAATTCCCTCTGTCTCCGTGCTGACCCTGGCTCATTCTCACCATGGATGGTGAAAAATACCAGTTTATGCTTGGATGGAAAAGAAGTGAGGAAATAGGCTTCCCTGGAAAACAGGGATACTATATTCCCTCCTGTCCTAATTGCTGAAATATTTCTTAGCAGGCTCCCCACCTGCACCCCCGTTAATGACTAGTCTATTTTCTGTGCTAGAAATGGGAGGTGATCAGGTGGTGAAAGTACATCTGAATGGGCACGGGCAATGCTGCCCATGAAACAGGGGAATCTGTCCTCAGTGACCAAATGTGCTGGAGTCAACACCCCAGAAACACCTTTGGTGCCAGTGTTCTTTTGATGTTGCTTGTTTACTCCACAAAGTGCATTGTTTTTCTCTTGAGGTCTTGAGACAGGGATGGGGAGCACATAACATGCATATTTGCCTCTTTCAGAGCTCTGTGCCAAGGGCTGACACGTTGCTGTGGTGAGAAGCTTACACATTTTTGGTGCTATGCTTTTTTCTTGTGTTAACCAAACACTTTGAAAAACCCTGAGCAGGTATTGCCCCTCAAAGACACGGTGAAATAAAGCCTGTGAGTGCTTTTCCCATGTGTGAGCTGCAGGAACACAGGAATGAAATAGTTAGTTAGAGCTGTGTTAATCCTTTGGGACCAGCAACATGTCTTCTGGTGGCTTTCATCATGCCCACTCGTGAATAAAAACCAAGAAGGCCCACATCTTTGCTCAGTTCTTGCAGAGCTACCATAATAAGTGTAATAAATCATAATATTATACCCTAGCTTTTTGGTTGTAATGGAATGGTTTAGCATCATGACTTTCATTTCCAAAGCTGCTGGTTGACTTAAACTCCTTTATCTCTATCTTTCACACAAATCAGAGAGTTTCATAGGTAATAAAGCATTTGGAGCAAAATATAGAGATTGAAGAGGTAGAGTCTCACTATCATAGTCTTGGGAATTAGCTAGGAGCAGAGAGAAGGACTCTGGCCTCTGTGCTACGATTTCAACCCTGTTAGTATCACCCATTCAAGACATGCCCCAGGGCCACCCTGGCTGGAGCAGGACCAACCAGGCGTGCTGAGGTCTGGAGTATGGGTCTACCTACAGAAACATCTTTCCTCTACTTCTTACCTGTGCATAAATAAGAGAATTGGGTTCACAGACTTTGCTTGGATGAATCAGCCCACGACCCTGCACACACAGATCGCTGCCTCTTGCAGTGGCTGATACCAGATCCTCCACATAAAGGCAGGTGTGAGCCTCTTGCCAGCATCTCACCTTGCACACACAGAAATCTGCTCAGCCCTTCGTGCAATGGGCAGATCTAAGCAGTGGCTGTGTGTAGGAACTGGGAAGCTGAAGATTTAGTTATTCCCTGCTTCGTTCTGCTCAGCTGCAAATATTGTACAAATATTGTAGCCAGCCTTTTTTAAAATGAATTTTAAAAGCTTTTGGATAAGGTTCTTATTTACATCATTCTGATCGTGTAAAGGGACAGAAATGAGCCAAGTTTTTTTAATTAACAACTGATGTAACAGAGAATTGGGCATCATATGCAGAAGTACTTCCCCTCTGTTTTCTTTTGGCCATGTACAACCATAACACCACGTAATATTAATGAGAGTTGCATGACCACAGTGCCATGCACCAGAGCAAAACCTCCCGGGATCTTAAATGGCTTCTAGGGTGGGTGCTTGCCACCCTGTTCATGTCTGCAAGCTAGGATAAGGGCTTTGAACACACGTTATTCCTTAAATACTGGGAGAGTTTCTTCATTTCCTTTGTTTCACTACTGCTGATTAAAAATTTAGCAGTGATGCTGTGCAAAGGTAAGCCTCCAGGCACTTCATCTGAGAGCACCTTCAAAACCAGAGGCATGGAGACAGTCTGGGAGGGGTTGAATGATCAGGATGGGGATCCTGACAGCAGCAGAAAACACCTGAGGGAGACACAGAAACCATCTCGGGGGGGGAGAGAGAGAAAAGTGTCAGGGTTTGGAGGAATTAAGTAACTGAGAAATGAGCCTTGTGAGCAGATCTGCTCTGGCAGCTGGGGGCCACGGTGGGCATCACCATAGGGGCTGGAGCACCTGTGCTGGTCCTGCTCCCTGTGGGAAGGCATCACTTGGACGCCCATCCACCAGCATTGGCAACCTCCGACTTAACCAAGGTGGGCTGATGTGCCCTGGGAGACGAAGACCCTTCCCCCCAGATGTTGTGTCTAGGGTGAATTCATGCTATTTTCCTTAAATCTCAGGGCTATTTTAATTTCATGCAACAGGAGAGCAACCGGAGAGGTCTAACAGCTGGTGGAGTTTTTCACTTCAGCTATTTAATGTGGTGGCTGCGCCTCGGTCTGCACCGGTGGAAATTAGAGTGAGGCCAGAACCAAACCATCCTCGTAAGCAACAGCTTCAGGTCAGCCCCAAGCATCCCTGTCCTGGGGACAGCTCAGCCCTGCTTGAACTGCTCCTCCTCCACCTGGCAAATACACATACTTCTCATCGTGCTGAAGCATGCTGGCTACCTGCTAATGCATAAAGGAAAAATAAAAGGGGAACAAAAGAAACCAAAGGGGCTCAGCACTGTTGTTTTGCTGAGGTGTTTCTCGTTGTCCAGTTTCCTCACTGAGAGCAAGGAGCGATCACAAAATGGATAATTCTCAGTGGTATTTTCTGAGCAGCATTTCCCACAGAATGCCAATGTCTCTTTTCTTGTAGGCAGATGGACAGAGCCTGCAGGATCACATTTACTGGAGAGAAACCAGCTTTGAAAAGTTTCGACAGCCGGCATGGTATCTGGTCCATCTCTATCGAAATGAGTTCATTATCATTCATTTTTTGCCAACTGCCAATCAGTTCTTAAATCACTCTTCAAATTAGGGTGTTGCAAAAAAAATCAAAGAAGTCTCTGCAGATAGTTTCAACATTTACAGGAATATTTTAGAAGTATTGTTCCAACAGCTGACGTTATATAATTCATGTATAAAATAAAACAGAGACAACAGACCTTTTAAAAGTGGGGGGTTTTCATTAAGAAAGCAGCAAAAGATCCCAAATTCCTTCACTTACTCATTTACTAATGAATCATATTTCAGAAAAGATGAAAATTCACTATTCAGAGAGACTGTTCCTCAATGCCCATCCATTTCTTTTTTTTTTTTTTTTCCAAAGGAATAAACAGTTTTTCTGCAGAGATTCTGGTTTTGCACTCAGAAATTTTTCATCTTCCTAGTGCTGGTCCTCTTAAACAAGTGTTTTTCAATATATAGTGAAGAGACCCACATTCAGACTGTCATACTGTTCTACCAGATTAAGGTATTTGCATATTTTCCTGCAAAATAAACCCATTGTCACAGAGGATTAATAGGAAATAAAGAAGGCAGGAAAATGCAGATTTTAGCATGCAAGCCCATGTCTTTCACCTATTGTATTAATGGTCTGCGTTTGCTGATTAGTGACTATGCTGTTGTTGGAACACAAAGTTTTGTCACTTTTTTCCCTTTTGATGGTAGCAAATACCCAAATAAAACATAGGAATGTCACTTATTACAATCCGTGAAAACAATAGTGTGGCAAAATCACATCCCATCAGTTTTCTAAAGTATCCTGAAACCTCAGAAATAAAGATGCCAGATCCGCAATTCTGTTCTGAAATGCTACAATCAGACCATTTGCCTGGGAGAAAAGAGGGAGAAGTGAACAAAATAGAAAAAAAAAGTTGAAAATACTAGTAACTAAGTGCCTTGGAGACAGGTTTAAGTCTAGCAAAAGCAACACCCCTATGGATTTATGGTCTCCGACCATTATTCCATGCAGATGTTAATGCAGGTAAGATGTTAAGTGCACAGTTGTGGGACTTGTATGTTGTTTTTTAAAAAATGAACGATGCAAAACCAGGTCTATCCCTGCACAGCGTACATGAACCATGTGCCAACATAGCAAAAAACTGTGAAACTGAGCAATTGATTGTATAAGGAACTCCAAAGTATGGCTGAAGGTGCTGTGACACGTGCCTGAAATGACTACCTGGGCTACTTCAGATGCTAGAAGTGTTGCTACTAGCTGAAAATGTTCACCCCCAAATAAATGAGGTTAAAATGGCCTTTTTCCCAAGTGAGCAACTTTATGTATTTTGCTTTTTGCTGGCTTCCTTTTCCCTTTGCCTTAAACTTATTATTTTCACTGGATGCTCTCTGCATTATTTCACAGGATGGTGTCTGCGTTATCCTTTTTCTTCCTCTCTCACATGTCTCAGTTTTTTTCTTCTTTTGGTCTCAAGAAAAATAAAAGGACGAAAACAAAAAGGAGAGAAAATTATAAAAATCAGGAGGGAGACGTCGCTTAATTTTTCCCAGCCAGCTCAATACAATTTGGAAGAAAAAATAAACACCAAACACATTTTCTTTTAAAATACTTCAGAGGAAAAAAACCCCATCACTTTTCAATCAGCTCCAACATTAGCACCGATGAACAAGAACATTTGCAGCTGTGTTTAAAAGGCACAATGCAGGTTAAGGTTGCATCTCCACAGTACTGGTGTCTCCAAAGTTGTAACGAGAGTCACAGTCTCTTTCCCACCTACATTTTGCAACAAGACAAAATGGTTTCCCCTCATTTTGTATTTTTTTCCTTCAGGTGTCACGTCGTTCTCCTTTGTTTTAACCCAGCACTCCCTGCACTCGCCTCGGTGCCATCTATAGTGTCACCTTAATTCCTTCATTGGTGCTAATAAGGAAGGTTTAGGCACAGCATTAATGAAGCACTAACATTCGTTAGGAGAGAGGCTCAGCGATGGTGACAAGTGACTTGGCTGAGCACAGGAGGGCGGTTGGGTCGGAGGGAACCTGTGTTCTTGAAATGTGGGAGGTGAATTATCTCGGTATTCAAAAAAATAAACAGAGACAAGTTTGATGAGTTTAAATTCACAGAAGAGCTTTTTAATATTTCCTGAGGTCTTAATCAAAGAAGCATCTTAACTGGTCCCAAAGGGAAATGAAAGATGAAAGGAGCTGACACTGATGCCCACTCTACCTTGCCTGCCTGCTATTATTTTTTTTTTTTCCTTCCTTTTTCGCTTGTTACTAAAAATATCTCGGCGGGTGAGAATTAGCAGTAGGATATTAATGCAAAGTCACAAACAAAAATCCATGGCAAAACGTAGCCTACCTTTAAAAATGTTACCGTCTAGTAAATTAAAATGAGGGAAATTGACATAGATGGGATGAAAGAAGATACAGCACCTCTAGCTTATGCCAACTAAAAATAAGAATTATTAATGAAGCCAGGCTTTCTTCTGCTGTGCACATTAATTATTTATGATAATAATACTCCACACTGCCATATTAAAGAATTTTCTTCACCCAGCTTCCTAGAAAACTCCATCTTCTGAAACCCTCAACATGTTAAAAACCACAAAAGAATGAATTCCTTTCAGTGTATTTATTATACTGGAAGATGAATATAGTCTTGGGTTATTAAACTGGAATGAAAAACACATCTTATTAGAACTTACATGGTGATTTTTATTCTCACTAGTTTCATATAAACTTAATGATGCAGACTGCATTTTTATGCTCATCTATTTTAAAATGGTGCCTGGAGCAAAAAAAGCTTCCATTAATGCCAGTTTGGTATTTCAAATACAATTTGATGTAATTTACTTCAAATATATGTGAACAGAGAAGGATAATGTTGAGAGCATTTTCTGGATTCAGATCTGGGTTAGCTCATGGCAGTGATTTGTTAAAACACAAGTTTTATGCAAAAGAGAGAAAAAAGAAAAGGAAAACTACACTGGTTTTCAAAAAATAGGGTAAAATTAATATCTTTTTAGAAAGGTGGGGTTTAAAAAAATATTTTGAATTGGCAGAGTTTAGAGAATTAGTCTTGAAACTAACATCATTATTATTATTATTTATAAATCAAAACCAAATGAAACCCATTTAATATGAGTACTGAACCACATTTATTTAGAGCTTTTATATTTGTTGTGATCAATCTACACTCTGGTTCATTTTTTTTTTTTGCATATATACATTCATTTACTTACAATCCAAGTTTCCTGTATCTTTCGTAGCACCACACGAATATTTCCATCCCTTTTGGCCCTATTCCTGCAACACTTACATTTTTTATTTCATGTTACTTGCCTCTTACTGCTATTGGAGTTTGGTTTTTCTTATTCCAAGAGTTCCACAGGCAGAGACACTTGTACTTGAGGGCACAGGGCAGAGTCTGCAGGACTGGTCCACAGTATGACAGGGGTCTCACACAAGGAAAAGAGTTGTTACAGCTGAGGAATTCATAGCCAAAAAAATACAATTTATAGCAAAAATGTGTGATTAAAATGGTAAAGGTGTGTGTGCATGTAATATTATACCAGAAATTCACACGTGTGTTACCTGCCTATACAAAGTGTCAGGCTTGCAGTCTATGTTGCTGTCTCGAGGAAGAGCATCCTGAAGCAGAAACCATTACAGCAGGTCCAAGGCACTGCTTTTCCTTTCCTCCTGCAGTCTGGGGTACCCTGGCAGAGGTCTGCACCCCCTGCTATACTGGGACACCTGCTTTTCCATAAGCAAGGAGAAAGCAGAGTCATTGACCCCCTGCTTTTATTGCATTTCTGCCTGTGGGGGCTTTTTTTTCTATTTTTCTTTTTGTTTTCCAGGAGTTTGCAGGGAGAGAGGGTGAGCCTGACATCAAGTAAGTGGCTAAAGGGTAAGATTATGAAAGTAGTGGTGAGCTGGAGGGACATAACTCCTGTGTGGAGACTTTATATCTAATTCCCTTAGGACATTTGTTAAAGCTCACTCTTCCTTATGAATTTCCCAGGCCTTTTTCACCCTCTGCCCTCCTGAGGATAGATGCTCCCCCTGCCAGAGCTCACTGCATCATAGCCTGTAAGCAGGTGGTCCTGGCTCTGCCCTCCTCTCATTGCCTGCTGCGGAAGAGCCCAGAAAGTTTAGGCAGCACCAGATGCTCTGCATGGGGCTTCTGGGACTGCTTCTGAACAGCACCAGTGATGGGCTTCCATCCCCTGCAGACAGTGCCCTGAAGGAGGGGTAAAGGGTGGGATCCACTCTGCAGAGGAGTTGGAGAAGACAACCCATTGCATCCCCTCTGCTTGTGAGGCTGGAGAGAGCCTGTCCCAGGGCTGGGATCTCTTCCCAGGTGCACTAGAGCCCTTTCTGGATTATTTCCATCAAGGAAATAATTATCAAGGACATTTGTAAAGGAATCTAATGGAAAAATATTCCTAATTGTTTTTCAGGCAAGGACTGGACAAAGAACTGTTTCTGTAAGAAATGTGTCACAACATCACCTCACAAAGCAGTGCTAGCTTTATGAATGAGTTCATATGTTTCAGTGTACACATCCCAGTTGTTATAAGCAAGATGAATGCCTAAGAAAATTAATGAGCACATTTAGTGTCTGGTAATGGACTCTGCTTCCTCTGCCTGTGACAATGAGGAGAACACCACATGACCTCACGAGTTATACCATTACAAAGATTAAAAATAAAGCTCCATGTTAGAATTTTCTGTCAATCTCCAGATGTTAGATCTCTCAAAGCAGCCAACTCCATGACCTGAAATGCATCTTTTTTTTGCAAAGTCCTTTGCAGATGCATTACTTATACAATGGCAGCAGCACAGCCTGTGCCAGAGAGATGGCTGGCATGCCTTGGAAAGGAGAGAGGCATTATGATACATCATAGTATTTAAAAAAACCCCAAACCATATGCTTGTTTACTTTAAGGTTTTGTTTCTGTAGAAACTGTGTCCATTTTGACCCAAAGGTGCACCTCATGAGTCAGTGACAGCATATACAGGCCAAGAGCAGGAGCTGGATTCTGTGCTGGGTCCCACCCCCCTGTTTGCTTGTGCACCTGACGATGAGGCAATTCCCAGATCAACAAATAACCACTGAAGTGTGACAGGTTTTCTGCATACAGTGATTGCAGAGTCTTGAAAGTCAAAAGGAGATCACAGCTTGGGTGGAAATGCTGATATAGTCCAGCTGTATTAAAGGCAATTATGTGTTAGTACCTCATAGCTCTTGTTGAAAACTGAGTAGTTGAGGGATATTTTGGCCTTTTTCAGTTCCTGTCTGTTTCTGATACAACAAATAGGATGACCTCTGCAGCACAGTCTTCTTAAGCTGGTATTAGACTGACACAGATATTGAAAGGATGAGACCTTTCCTTTCATTTCCTCTGAAATGGTCAGGTTTTAGGATTGCTCTTGGAGAAAATCTTCTCTAGAGTGAGCCTGAACTCATCATCACTTCTACATCTGATATTTAGACAACACTGAGCTACTGAGCCTTTCAGCTACCAGGAGCTGCACTTCAGACATTTGGGTCCCAGAACAGGTACAACACCCATAACGTGTAAAATGTTTAAATTTTTTGACAGACAGGAAAGAAGAGAAAACCAGATAAAACACTGCAGCCCTGAAAACAATCCAGCACTGTTCCACCTTAGATCAGCTACTGCTACAGTAGATCATAAATGTAATGGGTCAATGACTCAGAGGACACAACTGAACTTCATTGTGCTGTGCCGCACAAGTGGAGATTCTGGTGCAATGTCTATCCTGACATCACAAATACTTGCTAGATGTTTCCAGTATGCTCAGCAGCTAGCACCTACTGGGCCACAGAAAAAACCCACTGATGTTCAGCTGATTCCCAGAAAAATGAAGGCAGTACTAAAAGAAACAGAAAAGCCAGGTAGCATGTACATAAATAAATAATACTAAGATGTATTTACTAATATGAGGGAAAGTGTCTGTAACTAGAGCATGGGAATGCTCTAGAAACCATCCATACACAAAACACTTCATCCTTCCATATACCTAGCTAGCTTACTCTGATCCTATGCACTATCCCGTTCTTCCAATGAACATCTCCACTGCCCACCAGTGGCAGCAGATGCCTGAGCAGTTGCTCAGGCCCATGTTGGTGCAGTTGCCCTTGGACCTCAGCAGAATCCAATGTCAAAGTATAGAAAAAGAGTTGAAACTTGTGGCACTTCCTCCTGCCTACATGGTTAAATCCTGTATAAGGAAGGGAAGAGGGTGATGTTCTGGTACTAGAATATGGGTAAAAGTGAGAAGCAGGTGAAATGAGAAGTAGCAACATATCACTGCAAATGTACTGTATTTGAATATTCTCCTAAAAAAGCCCTAATCTGTGATTTAATCATTTAAATAACATTTCAGTTCACCTATAATGTCTTCACCTTCCCAACAGTAGTTACATGGGGCATGTGGCATGGGTAGAATGAACCTCTTGCAGATGTAGAAATGGGTTAAAAAAATCAATGTTCTGTCCACCCTACTTTACTACGGCTGTGATTTAGTAAAAGACTAGTTGCTGTCAGATCCAGTAATTTGAGACTCATCTTACAACGAAGTATATATGCTGATGAAAAGCTGCTTTAGCAGCAGAGAGACTGCTAATTGTTTGATTATACAGGTCTTCACATTAATGAAGCACTATTCCATGGATTTGGAGCATGGCGTGCAACCAAATTACCACCCCAGCACTCAAGCTGTGAAATCTGATTATTCATTAGCCAGTCAGTGAGTGGTACAAACATCTTTTCTTTTTTCAAACCATCAAAGGAGAGTGACTGCTTTTTTTCCCCACTCTTCCCTTTAAGAATATGAGGGTTTGGACTTTTATCAATGCTAGGAGCTTACTCAAGATTTTAAGGATAAGTGTGTTTTATAAAGAGGGCCCCATTTTTCTCCAAACTGTGCTCTTCTTGTATAATTTATCCTCCATGTTTTCTTAGTCCTGGCCTCCCCTGAGCCTGTCACTAACTGACAATTGTGGTGCACTTAATGAATTGAGAGTAGACTATATCCTCCCTAATTGACAAGAGTTACTAAAAGGCAAGAAATCAAAGTGAGGAAAGCTCACAGTGCATCTGCTTCTACCACGCAGACCCGACTGAAGATGGATGGCTGTGAAAGTAATTTCCAAACTACTTTTATTACTATCTTTTTAAAAACCTTGATTTTTTTCTTTAAGGGAAAATTCCTCTCTCATATAAACAATGAGATGGAGAAAAAAATCACTAGATATTATTAGGAGAAAGGAGTCTCTCTCCTTCCTTTCTTTCTTTCTCTCATTCTCTCTCTTCTTTCTTTCTCTCTCTCTCTTCTTTCTTTCTCTCATTCTTTCTCTTTCATTCTGTCTTTCTTTCTTTCTCTCTTTTTCTTTCATTCTCTCTCTCTTCTTTTCCTTTCTCCCTTTCTCCCTTGCCTTTCCCTGCCCACAGCGAACCTAACCTAAGGGAGATTCCAGCTACAGCCAGTCTATTTTGTACAGTGAATGTAGCTGGGATCAGTTACAAAATGAGCCGAGTGGAAATCCTTCCTCACATGGTGGAGAAGTACTGACATCTCCAGCAAATGGGATTATCTGTAATGAGATTACATACAAAGAGATTAAGATGTGAACTGACACTCCTAGGAGATACAAAAGAGGCTCCTGAGACAACAGAGAAATGAGGTGTCAGAAGCAGAAGGTGGAATTGCTTCCTTGAGAAGGTTTTTCATGATAATGATAATGATCTTACCCATATAATAGTGCCTTTCATCCAGGAAGATCCCCAAAGAGCTGTACAAACGCCGTACACTAGTTCTTTTCAGACCATCGTGGAAATGCTTCCACCTCTGGTCGGAGAGCAGCAGCAGTTTAACCACAGACAACCTGACCTCTTAGCAGCACTGGGCAGCAACTATTAAGATAACGGCTGATCACAGGGAAAATTTAGGACACCAAAATATACCTATATAAATCTCAAATCTGGACATAGAATCACTCCACAAAACTATATGTTGGTTTTGGGTTTTCATTTCTTCAGTGTTTTTCCCCTTTGTTTTTCACCATTTACACTGACATGTTTAAATAAGAATATTGAATTAGTTTTTAAAATGTTCATTAAAAATGCACCATTTCCCCTTTTCAAAATAGGAAAGAACAAAGCTGTTGAAAGTTTTGTGGCATTAAATCTTTGGCGCTATGTTTAGGTGCATCTGAAAGCGCAGCGCAGGGACTGGCCATTGTCAAACAGATGATGGACACACTAGACCCACACGTCTGTTGATGGGTGCAGTTCTAAAACTATGACATCTCATATTTCCTTGACAAGGTCGTGATGGAAGTCATCACAAACAAGTGCAAATCAAGGAGAGACCTCTTATGTTAAGTTGCCTATGACTGAGTCTGGGGTGGATGGGTTTTCATCTCACAGAACACTGTGTTACCTGCTGAGCCTTTTAACTTCTCTCTTTAAAGCTGGCTGGCAACAACTTCATACAAAAACCCTCAGAAGACAGGCAGTAGATGACCAGGAGTAAAAAGTGATAGAAAAAACCCTCCTGTGCAGGCTCATAGCTCATCAGAAGAAATATCTGTACTTCAGGCATGGCTTGAAGATGTTAGAGCAGCAGAGGCAACCCTCAGCTCCTTTCTCTCACTCTCTGAGTGCTAAATTACCATCCTTGTTCTTAGTAGATTTTATTAGTTTTCTTGTCACTCTTATAAATGGAGTTTAACAGGAAAACAAAATGTATCTAGACAAAATGGTCTATATGGCTTTGCAGCTAAACAAGTCTCCCTGTCAGATTCTTTCAACTCTCTGGCAATGATGATAATGAAACATTTTGCTTGCTCCTCCGCTCCCGTGTTTGCTCTGCCAGGCAAACCACCAGCACCAATGCCCAAAGGACATCTTGCTTTCAGAGAGGCAGCTTAGCACTAACCCTGGATATTATTATTATTCTCCTGCCATCCTCCAAGCCTAGAAGCCTTTAAGTCAGGTTTACTACTTCATTGGTTGCCATATACCAGGGGAGCTGCTAACTGCTCACAACAGACCCTGATGTGGCATCCTCCAGCGCTGTGTCTCCTCACTGCAAAGGAGGTTTGGGTCCCGGTCCTGCCTCTGCTAACATCTGACAGCCCTGCCCTGACTCCATGGCTCAGAGCAATCCCCTCTGCAGCCCAGTGTCCCCCTCTGCAGCAGGGATAATAATGCTACTTATCCTGGTGGGGGTGGCTTTTATTTTTCTGGCAGTCACAGTGCACAAAAGAAAAATACGGATCTTTGTAGCATCCCTCAGGCACCACAGGTTGTTAAAACCAGTACAAATTACTACTATTTTACCTGCTGCTACTGCCATTGGTAACCTACCACCAACCTCCTGAGAGCACCAAACACATGGGAGATCTCTTTGCCTTTGCTTTTCTGCATTTGAACTCTACCATCGCACCCTGGATGGAAACCCAAATGCTTCTTGCTAACAATGCTATCCTCATAAATTATTCTCTCTTTTTTTTTAATATGAACTTTTCGGGCACTAAGATTAGGCCTCTAAAGACACTTGACAGTATGATCATGTAACTTCAGAGTTTGGGGACTTTTTCCTCTAACTTCATAATCTTATATTGGCAAAAGCCTTAGGTTTGACTAACTTGTCCTGGAATAAAGCTGCTTTGACTGATGTACCTTGGTTTACATGAGTAAAACATTCATACTCATGACATTACCTGTTTGCTGCCACAGACTACGGCTACCTGAGGAAGGTTTTGCTCACCTAACCATACTGACAAGGTCTACCCCAGGACTCATCATGGGCTAATGCCTGGCTATAATCTTCCCCATGCTCTGGGACTTCTCCAGGAGGAATCACATCAGGATACCTGCTTCTTGCCTTATACAGCTTGGTGAGCATCTGAGGCAGGCTGCACACCACAGCCTGGCTCTCAGTAGGCTCAGGTGCATCATTAGCTGTCCTGCCCTGGCTCAGCACTGCTCCCACCCTGTCCCAGTAAGCAGCTATCACTGGCAAAACCCACCGTATCCCAGGGTGGACAGGAATCCATTACCCATTGAAGAGGGTCCTGCTTATCGCTCTTGCTCTGCAGCAGTCAATGATTTTGATCTCTGTCTGGGCTACTGACAAGTGCTTCCAGTCCAAAGCAAGAAATCCAGCAGCTTTCATCACCCACACAGAAGCTTTCATTTTAAAAATAATGCCTTTCAATGTCAGCTTGGCCAACAGCTGCTTCTAGAAGATTAGAGCTTTTCTCTGCCTTCTCTGGCAACCCAGATGGATTTGTTTGCCTAGTTTACATCGCACTGCATTGTTCAGCTATCTGTAAGCGTGATCAGTGCTGGCTTCCAATATTTCAAAGCCTGTGGCATCATCATCATCTAATACCAATTATGGGGGAAAAAAAGCCTCTTCCAAGTAGCAGCTGTTGAGTTTGGGAGGGGCAGCGGGGTACCCTTTGAGCCTGCGCACTTAATCAGCAAGATGAGAGGTACTGGAGCTCACATGACACAGCACTTTTAGGACAAGATACTACATCTGATCTATTTCCAGGATTTTCCTGGCTATCTATTCCAACAATGTCTGCAGGGACATTTCAATATCAAGATGATCACACCTTTCCAGCAATATCCAAGATGGCAAGACTAACTTTTCCTGACTGACTTGATGTGTTTTTCATGTCAGCTTCACAGCTCCCTACACAATGTCCTGCTGAAAATAAATGAGCTGATGCACAATTGTTTGAGAACACAGAAGTTACACTGGAGGTATTAGCAACCTTTGCATACTTAGCTTCTCCCTCCGAGCAGTCTTACAGTATGATGAGCATCTGCTTAAATATCTCCTACCACACATCCAAGAAGGACAAACAAGCACAGATTGCCAGATCCCCCCCAAATTTCTGGGTTTGTGCCTGCAGCTCAGCAGCTAAGTCAATATATTAAGCACCACCATCAGAGGTCTGGTTTTTTGGAGCTGCTGAGCACACACAAGTCCCATAGACATCACGTACAGATTCTCCCTGCTCAGCTTCTTCCCCAAAAGTTTTCACAGTTTTGTTATTATCTTGTTTCTTCCCTAGCCTGCATTAACTTGCGGGCGTTGACATACGTACTGTGGAGCACAAAGTCCAGTCGCTCTGCAGAAACACCCCATGACAGATCAAAATGCCTATAACAATACTGATTTTCCTTGACTTCAACATATTCCACAACAAAGCTCTTCATGAGTCCTTTGGCAGAGACATTGCTCAGTCAAGAAAACATTCCTTGACTTGGGGACAATAAACAGCCCTATTACATATGCTGCCACTTCTTTCCTTTGTTTTATTTACAAGACCTTTAACACAAGAATATCAGCTTCTCTGTGATTCTTCATTTTTCTCATTATTTCCAGCTATTAGGAATAGTTCATTTCCACCTGCAAATCAACTATTTGCATGCATATACATGCAAGGTACCATCTATTTTGCACAGGCAAACACAAGCTGTGAGGAAAACACTTGAGCATTGGAGATACAGACCCTAAAGAAGTGCAGCCAGCAAAGAGAGCTTATCATCTTGGGTAGGAACCAACGCTCAATCTGGGGTAACATTTGCACTGCCAGATGTCATAAAACTTGCTATTCCACATTCCTTATGCTGGAAAGCACTACATCTGGCTCAGGAACACATCAAAGGCTATGTCTACACAGCATTTTGCAGGCAGACTCAAGCTTGATCTGACCGCAGCCCAAGCCGGTCAGGAAACATGTGGCCACACCAGTGTGGTGCCAAACCCCAGAGAATCTGCCCAGATGAGAAGAAGTGTGTATGAGAACAGTCAGAGCTCAGAGCAAGTGTCTGCCTCCCCACAAAAATGGCTGTAGATAAACCAGGCTCAAACTTTCAGGAAACCTCCATGGGTTTTAGATATAACCTTCTCCATCTACCTGGCTGTTAGCAAAAGTAATGAAGTTTCTTTTCATACATCAAAAACTTTCTCTGAAATCCTTTGCTGCAACAGCAAAAGATGCTTTCATGAAAAGCCAGAAGGGCTTGAGATAGGCACCTGCTGCATGAGAGTTCACTGAGGAAGACCCAGAGACCATAGCAGTCTGGGACATAAAACCTCAGTTCAAAAGCAGTGGAAAGAATTAGGGCCTTTGAAACTCTTTGTCCAGGAGCTCTCAATTATTTGCCTTTCACATGTTTTGGAAGCAGATTATTTTTTCAGAATTTCAGGTAGTGTTCCAGGTTGATTGCTGAAAATTATCAACAGCTGCCACATGAGAAGTTGGACTGTGATGAGCCAGAACAAATTTGATGTGGACGATCTGATCTTCACCATAGCTAAATTACTACTCACCTTCTTTTTAAAAAAAGTGTATTTCAAAACTCAATCCCATGAGTTTAATGAAAAGATAGAAAAGTTATGATTTATACAAGCTCAGTTACCATATAGTATCAGGCAGAGTCCATTTATTTATCACTTATTTCCATGGGTTTGCAAGGCAGTTTGAATGCTCCTTTTCCTCCCAGTTAACTTCACTTGGATAGAACTCAAAAGTTTATTTAAAACATGAGAGAAGCACTGAAGAAGCACAGAAGCAAAATGGTGTCATGTCCTTGGTTTTGTCATGCATTGAAGCAGCTGCCAGCCCTGGAGCAGATGGGGAATCTCAGCTTCTGATGCTATTTCATGGCGCCTGCTCATGTCAATGAAGGGCTCCAAGAGCTGGAGATCCACCTGATCTCTGATGATCCTTCTCCAACATTCCCTTTGTGGAGGGAATTTATCCTCCACGTCCACCCATTGTCTAAATTCATGCCAGGTGCTTTGTAAAGTTGTTTGCAGAAAAACAGCAATCCTGACCCAAGAACACTTTCTGTGTGAAAGCAAACCATGAAATGCCAAGCAGATGGGTGAAGGCTGAAGGACCACAGTGAAGATACCCTGGCTTTCCACAGCAGTGAATTGTAGCCTTTTCTGGCCTCTGTGTAGGGAAGTCAACAGCCTGATCTCCCCACCTGTGCTTAGGAGTGGACTTTTGCTGGGTGCAATAAGCTTGGTGGGTGGGTTTGTTTATGCAGACTTGAGCACAACTCGTTTCCTCGGGTGAGAGCTGTTTGCCCAGACTTAGACAGTACAAATGCATGTGATTTACAATGAATTCAGTGGGAAGTCGGCATCTGGATCTGCAGTATTTCAAATTATTGCTTCATACTGAGAATGACGTGCCTCGGCTTTTGAAGTGTTTCGTGTCAGATACCCAAAGGAAATTTTCAGACTACTGAGTTATCATTACTGAGCTACTGCAACTACTATCTGTCTTAACATTTCACTGTAATGAGGTAATAGTTAAGTTACCACCAAGGAGGGTCTTGCAATACCTCCTTAAGCTAAAGGCTGGGTGAGCACCAGAAATGGTTCCAAATTTTGTCACTCCAGGGATGGGTTTTGCAAGTGGTCCGTTTCTCCTCCAGCCCAACCATCCTGAGACACTGGATAATATAACTTGCACTTCTCTCTGGCAGAAACTGGCTACCAGCTGTTATAAAACTTGATGCAACATTTTATTGATCAAACCTTTTTCAAAATGTAGCATGTTCAAGTAAAACCTCAGTGTGATAGAGGTAGCAGAAAGGAAATTGTCTTGCCAAGGCAGAGCAGTTTCATTTTTTTCTTATGGCATCACCAGAGGTGGTAGATGCCTCATTCCTGGAATCATTCAAGGTCAGGTTGGACAAGGCTCTGAGCACCCTGATCTAGTTTAAGATGTCCCTGCTCACCACAGGGGGTTGCATTAGATGACCTTTAAAGGTCTCTTACAACCCAAAGCATTCTATGATTAGTGTACTACTGTCACCTCTCACATATATTGCAAATTTAAGGCCCCTAAAAACAAAGGTAAGTAGCAACATGTTACCATAGAGAAGGACTGCCAGAGTTCTGTGGGTGACACTGAACAGTTCATGGCTGTATTACACTGATGGGAGACTTCTAGGGCAGATGTACAGTAATTACTACCAGTCCCAGCAAGATCCCAGCACACACTGAAGCTGAAAATAGGCAAGAGGAACCTTTAAAGAAACAGAGGGTATAGCAAGGGAATTTGGCCATATTTCACAGTTGTCTTCTGGCATTTGTCCCTGAGATAGAGGGAGCAAGCACGCCAGCACCTCAAGGCTGCTGCCCCAGGCCCAGGTGAGGGGCACAAAGGAAGCCTCAGTGCTTCTTGGCCCAGGATCAGCAATAAAGTACTGAACCTGGATTTCCTAAACTAAGAGAGTCCTGAAAGTGAGGGAGATTCCCTGTTCTTTCAGGAATGAGGACCCCTCTGGGCAACGAGAAACCCCCTCGTGTATTGAAAGATCTCTTGAAGTAATGGAAGATCTCTTGAGGTCTAGGAAGAGGAAAGGAGCATTTTGCTTCTGCTTGCGAGGAAAGGAAGGACTACTCAAAAGGCACCCTTTGCTTGTCTTTGGCAAGTAATGAGTGAGATCCTCTTGAACAGCTCTAAGCAGAAGACAGCTCTAGTTGCACAATACTGTATTATAAAGTCCATCTGCTTCACAGAAAGTTATGTTCAGTAGGTATTTACAGATCTAATTTCTCTCTTTAGTTCTTTTTCATCAGGATAAATGCAATGAACTTTAAGATGTATGAAATTGGGAGAGTTGGGACAAAAGAAATAAAGACGAATTTCAAGGTAAAAAAGAACACTCCATCCTCGATTCACTTAGCTTAAGTACTCTATGAATGTTTGAACAGCTGGTGATTTTGCATATTGTATCATCTGCACCACGGTATGGAGGTAGAGTGATATATACAATAACAACAGGCTTTGGGGCTTAGCTGAGAATTGCCCAGGATTTTGTTGATATAAATCAGCTACCTTAGTATAAGGGTAGATTTTATACCAAAGTTTTCACTTTCCATATTTGAATTTTCATTAGAATGCTGGTTATTACAATTTCTTTTTAAAGAAAAAGGCAAGTCATCTCTCCAATAGAAACAAGAACAATGCCTCTTACTGGAGTTTCATGAATCCGCTTCAATGTCACTTGAAAGACTCCTGAAGAGTCGAGCTGCTTGGTTCCTATGAAACAGCCCAGGAGTCTCTCTCCGTCCAGCTCACGCAGCTAAGTTAAGCTCTTATTAAACTCAGTTGTTATTTTTCTAACAGATTCTTAATTACTGTTTTTTGAAGCAACAATCATCCCACGCTTCGCGTTCGCTTTGTTTCTCCACCTCTTCGTGCGGTGCAAGCATGTGGGCAAAGCGTGGGAGGCTCCAAGAGCCCAAGCAATTGAAAATTGATGCGGCGCTTTAAAATAAAGGAATGATCCTTATTATAAAAGGGGAAAAACAAAGTAGCACACTGAGATAAACAAAGACGCACAGACAATGCAAGGAAAATAATATTAGCAGATGTTGAGCCAGCCGTTAATGATCTGTTTTATATTTAAATCTATTGCTCGAATGCTGGAGCCAGAACACCAAGGAGCGAGAAAGAAGCCTGGCAGCAGCCTTGCACTTCACTTTTATTGCTCTGACTCCAATCGTTGATGTTGTCTTTTTAAGTTATCAATATAAATTTTTTGCATGCAAGTTGAGTGCTGATGGAAAAGCAGAGAGGGAAGGGCTCTCCTTGCAGATCAAGCACAGCAAACCTCCCCCTGCACACAAACCACTGCAGCTCCTCAGAGGAACAGTGCTCAGGGTTGGTAGGACGTAGACCAAACCCATACATGCACTTAAGGAGCCAGGCAGGAGGTAGATACAACTTGCAAGAGGCAGATAGGCTGCAGAAATGAGAGTGGAAAGGTTCCACGTTCAGCTTGTAAGCAACCTCCTAAACCATGCACTGTCAGCACTTCATCATTCCTTGCAGGGCCACCTGCACTGCACACCTTAGGGTCATTTTGAGTAAAACCACAAGGCCTCAGCACTCCCTGCAAGGAGAGACAGCCTGGTGAGCTGCTGCTCAATTGCTGTGGTTCAAGCAGTGTGGTGAGCTGCCCACAAGGAAAACCTGCCTGCTGCTCTCAGCACCATCCACTCAGAAAAGGGCTGTGCCCCCAGGCAGGACCTGCTGGTGTCACCAGGAGCTGTGACAACTTCCCCTTGCTCACTCTGAGCTCATTTACCACATGGCCAGATCAGAGCTTCTTGCCCTGCCACTTTCTGATCATTCCACCTGCCTCGCCAGCAGCCACTGCTTGCCACAGCCAAACCCTCCCCGTTGCTCCTATAAGCCTGACCTGAGCTAAAAAGCCCAGGATATTCTCAAAGTCATAATTCAACTGTACAACCAAGGCTTTGCTGGAGAAGTGTTACCTCATGTCAGCAACAAGCAGCTCCCCAGTGCTATTTTAGCATGGTGTCCAGGCTGGCAGAGAGCACATCCCCACTTCTGAGACCTGTGCAGCTTGTTCTGGGTGGCAGGCACTACTGCCTTTTATACCTATTCATCCCCCAAAGGATACCTCAGTTCTCAGATCACACCAGACGTGTTTACTGCGAATCATCGTGGTGGATAAAAGCTGGAAGGAGAAAAACTCCCTCATGTACTGTTCAGTCAGGGTCAAACATTCACTGCAAACCTTGAAGTAGCTACACAAGAACACAATGTCATAATATCATCTCAAGATCAAATTTAATCTCATTTAGGTACCAGAAAGAGATGGATTTCACTTCATTCTGGAGCAAGACCCCGCTGAGACCAATCCTCCCCCGAACACCATCTGCACCCCTGTGAGGAGGAAACCAGGTGCATGGGTCTGCACGGGGCTGCAGCACCCTTTGCTCAAGTCCTTGCCCAAGGCCTGGGAGCTGGGACCTCCTGCCACATCCTGCAGCAGGCACCAGCTGCTCAGCCTAGACACATGCAATGGAGGTGGTCAGCTTGGCTGCTCTTCCAGGGCTGGGCTTCTTGCTTTATGCCAGAGTTTCTTGCTTTAAGTTTCCTCTTGCGTTGCATGAGATGGCTGCCCTGTCCTCACCCACGCTCTCTCCTGGAGCATCTCCTAATTATTTGCCATCTCTCCCTCTCCTTTATATTTATGTTTTCATTCCCTATTAAATACACTGCTTCTACCTTTCAGGGTGGTATTTCCTGCTTATGCTATTTTAAGGACTTTGGTAAAACTTTATAAATCACTGCTCCTGAGGAACAGATACCACCCAAACAATCTGTTAGTGCCACAGTTGTCTGCTTGCTGTCAGCCTGACACAGGCAGGGAACGTGATATGTAAACACAATAGAAAAAAAAAAAACAACCAACCAAATGGAAAGGGCATTGCTCCAACATTTCCCCCTGTGCTCCTCAGCACCCAGGGGAAGGGTGCTGGGCTGCTCTCAGCTTTTGACCCAGCTCCAGACCACCAGGATCAGAGACTGCCATCACTAACTACCTTCTGGCCCTTCAGTGGCAGGGACATCCTCACTAGATCCTTTTAGGATCAACTAGATACTTATTCCCCATGAAATTATTGGATCTGTCAGGCTGCTTGACACTATTCTGTTACCATTACTGTAATAAATATATCAATACAATCTATTATTTTTACTAACAATTCATACCAACCACTACCTAATTTAGACTAATACTACAGTCAATTTTAGGCCATTTAAAACAGAAAAAATTAATCCATTTTACTTGTGTTGTACTGATTTTAGATCAGTGCATGATTTTCAGTTAAGACAGGACAATTTCACCCAAGACATGCTCTGGTTGCAATAAGAATTGGTTGCAACTTCCACGGCTCCTGCTCCACTGCCTGTCCAGCTGGACAGCCACGGGCCTCTGGGGCATGACAGTCCTCTGAGTCAACCAAAATGGATCAAGCATTACGTCAAGCACTACATGGAAGCCCACCATGATGCTCCAGATACTTCTAGTCATCACACTAGAAATCTCACCACTGAAAGGTATCAAGTTTGTTTAAAAAAAAATAAAAATTAGCCATTACATAGTTTTCATTGATGCTTGTTTTAGCATGTATTGATGCCAGTAACAACCCTGATGTTATTGGCCCAGAATCTTTTTCAAGCTAAAGGTAATTTCAATCACCTGGATCAAGTAAGGACTCTCTTACTGACCTTCTCACAATTTACTGGAGCTCCCCCACTTTTCAAAGACAAGAATGGCTCAGCCAATCCTTTAAAAGCTCCTTAGTTCATGTTACGTAAAACTGCTGATTTTAAAATATTTTATCATTTTGTACACTTTTTAACATCCACCAACACCACTTCTGACCTTACATGTGTACTCTGGCAGCCAAGAAAAATCAGACCCACAGCTCCTTGGTGTATCCTTTTCCACTGCCTACTAGATGCCTGTGTTTGCAATTATCTCCCAGCGAACAGTCGTGTAAAGTCAAAGGAAACAGAAAGGAGATCTGTGCTTTGAATCTTGCACTCACCACACTTCAATAACACATTGCCTTGCAAATCACTGTTGTGAATGCTAACATTTGGTGGTGAACAATTGGGACATTACTGTATCCATTATATATTAATAACAGATGCATGTGTATCCTATTTTTTTCTTGCTTTTCTCTCCTCCCCTTCCCTTTTCACGATAATTAACAAGGCAATAAACATGTAAAACTTAAAAATCACAGAGGTGGAAAACTGATAAAGGCCTCTGAAATGATACCAGGGAAAAAAAAACCAGAATCAGTGAACCAGAAGAACATATAAAGTTATTGCCACCGAGCTTTGCAGAGAGCACAAAAATTGAAAGAATAATAAATAATAAGGGCAGGTCAGTTTTTCAGCAGGAGCTAAACCCGATGTGAGCTGAGCTTACTTAAACAACCTATATTATGGTGTAAACAAAGGGAGAGATTCCTTATGTGGAAATAATAGATGCTGTTCAGTTTATGGGATGGGGGAAGGAGCCATATTTTTAAAGGTGCTCAGACATCCAGGAGTGTGACCAGCTGCACCCATCTTGGTGGAACAGCCAGGGCTCCCCCAGCAGCAAAGGTCCCACCCAGCCCTGTTCACAGGGACCAGGTCTTCCTATAGTCCACATACCTCACACATCGCCCTGGGATTAACAAAGTGCAACAATAAATGGTGGACAGCAACATTAGCCTGAGAGTGAGAGGGGAAATTCAGCCTACACTGTGAAAATGGGAATAACCGAAGAGCATAGTGGGCTTTTGAGGAACTCTGCTGTGATAAGTGTTAGCTTCATCTGTCTTGTTAGCTGTTCCCCTGCCACCTCATCCCCACGTGTACGTGCACTTGCACGCACAGGCACACCAGGACACACAAGCCCAGACTTCCCGCCAGCTGAAAGCAGCAGCTCCTAGATAAAGTACACATGCCAAGGTCTTAAGATCAGTTTAATGAACCGTCATGACTAAATTTGGCAAGATTTCCCGTCTTGCTTCTTTTCTGTACCTCAGAGTGTTTTGATCCATTTGTGAGAAATTTAGTTTTGGCAAGTGAAAGTCCTTTATCACTGCCAGCGGTTAATCTGCACTGTGACACGTTCATTCAACCAGAGAAAATCCAATATTGACATTTGTACCTTGGGGGGAAAAGAGGTTAAACGCTGGATGTAAAATAAACTCCTGGACTGTGCCAAGCAACCATATAATATCTATATCATGTATAGGCACGTTTCTTTCCCTGAGAACTCAGATGTAGCTTGATCACATCTGGATTCCACTACTATTCTACATAATGGGTCAAATGGATGCTGTTAGACAACATCTGGAAATGTCTCAGATAGCCCAACTCAGCTGCTCCAGCCCTTTGGTGGTCTACTGAGAACTGGCTGTTCACATGCTGCTAAATCTCTTCCTTGTTTCCACCTGCTAAATAGCATTAAAAGCCAGCTTAAAATACATTAAGTTCCCTCCCAACACTAGTATCCTCTGTAAGCAATTAGTCTTGGCCTCAAGGATGTTTTGCAGTTGCTGGTAAGATAGAGATGGTCTGTATGGCTGGATGTTCACATACGGGAAGGACCGACCCCACGAGTCTCACTGAATGTGTTGTCACTGTTCATCATTTTCACTACTCCTGTGCCTAAGAATCAGCCCCAAAATGAAATCCTATTGCACAAGGCAGGGTACAAACACGCAGTGTGGTGAGGCCCTGGCTCCAAAGAGTTCACAGCCCGAGAGGCTCCATCGCCCTCTTCCCACCTATTTGTAACTCAGTTATTTGATTTCTACAGGTGGCTTTAAAAGTTATGAAATCTGCTACCTTTGCATACTTTGTGCAAAGCCTTTGTCCATTAACAGTCTCGCTGATTTCAGGAGACCTATTTTATAGATTCATATGCCTTTTTTTTAGGCACGCATATATATATATATATATGGGTGTATATGTATATGCTGTATTTCAGATTATACACAGGCATAAATATGTTGGTCTAGAGAATATTTCCTTAAGGAAGATCAGAGCAGACAGTATTAAATTCTCTCTGAAACAAACTGCTTTATCTTGGGTGTAGTGCTGCTGAAAATAAGCAGGACTTCTCAAAGGTTGTTTGTCAACATGAACAAAAGTATCAAGATAATATTGCAGTAATAATCAAAATTGGCTGGTTTTTCAACTGTGATTAAGCCTTGCAAACCATTTCACTTCACTGAAAAAAATCTGAATGACCAAATGATGTTTTTCACACTCTGTTATTAAAAGATATATAGCAGAAAGATTGGAAGTAACCTATGATTCACATTTAACCAAGTTTAGACAGAAATCTGAGAACCAGCCAGAGCTAAAAATAAACCAGTGTTGCTGATTATTCTGACTGCCGACAAACAGAAACTAGGAGCCTTCATATAAAGCTAGCTTTTAAAATCTATTAACTGCTTCTTTCCCTTATATCTAGAACTTCACCCGTTAATAATGAGCCAAATCAAAATGATGATGCTATGACACAGACTGTCTGGTCACCCTAAACTTGCACTGCTCGCCTGAAAATTTCTTTACATTTGCTGAGGCCAGTGCTACTCACCCTGAACTTTGCATATGTAACACAGAAGGGCTTAACCTATGACAAAGAAACTAGAGCCAGGAGTGGCATCCTAACAACTACACTTTCCTGATATAGTTATTTTGGATAGAGGAATAACAAAGGAAAGTGAGGGGAACATCAGAAACTGCTAAACTCGGGTGCAGGACTAATGATTAAAAAACCTGTCACAGCTGTAAATTGGATTTCTGTAACAGGGATGATACCAGCCACACAAAGCTGGAGAAAAGCAATATTCAGTGAGGCTTAGTCCAAAACCAAAGGTATAGGTATATTTTTATTAAGAAACTTGATGGCCAACAAAGCTGAGAGAAATCATCACAGAAGTAACACCCAGAATCAGTGGGAGGAAACTGAGCAATATTTACCCAGACAACTAGAAAGCTTTTGAGGCAGCATCATACAAAAAGCTGATTTATATGAGATTACCACAATTTACTCAAAAGCATAATGTTTTCATTCTCAGTTGGGAAGTAATTTGCTTGATTGCAAAAAAACTTTCACAGTAGAAAGGCATTTCAAGGGACTTCCCTGAGGACCAGTTTACTGTAGCTCAGGTGAAGATGTCTGTGATAACAGGTATGGGAAGGAAGGTGACTGGATCTGCAACACATGCAAGGGGTGTTAAGAACCAAAATTTAAGAAACAGTTCATATATAAAACCAGGTCAAATAAGGAACATTTTGGCATTAATAGAGAGGAGCAGCAGATAAGTCTAATCCTGAGGACAAAACTGCAAAGTCTAGAACAGACACATAAAAGCACCACGCTGGTGAAACACGAGGTGAGTAGGACACTGACATTCTGTCATGGCACTTAAAAACAGGGAAAAAAATGTGTATTCTGCTGTGAATCAGCAGAAGTTTTGTCTAGCAAGGATCACAGACCTAAAGTCTTTTCTTCGTGGACATTAAGTAACTACACACCCATCCCCAGGGGACTGCACAGGTGGCAGGACAGACAACACGTCCCTGAAACTGCTCCAGGCAGCACTCTTGTTGAATATAAAATTACATCAGGCACTTGAAATCAGTGGCACTAGAGTGGAGACTGGGTCCCTACCCACTGGCTAGGCTACAGCTGGAGGCAGTGTGCTCCTAAATCACCCTAGCACAAGGCAGCAGTGGGTCAGAGCTGTCACCTCATCACTTTACTGTCTCTAGGGGGGCTACATTCCCAGTTTAGCTTGCTTTCACCTTTCCTGTGTTTATATTCACAAGTATGCAGAGCTTCTGCAGTAAAGAATGTAAATATATACCCATATGTATATATAGTTTGGTTTCTCTTAGAGATCAAGGATTTGGTTTCACCAGAAAAAAGGTAGTCCTGGTGTCATACAGGGTCAAATAGCAAGGAAATGATATCTAATTCATCCTGTATTAGCTGTTCTCTTTAATCTGGAGGCTACTCCAGAGACAGAGATGGTGCACTGCCAAGCTGCATCTGTGATCCCAGGTACTGAGCAGCTATTAAAACTTCAATCCTTAGAAGAAAAAGGTTAAGGTCTATTATTATCCTGGAGCTCCTGTTAAATTAGATGCAGCCACGGCTTCTCTATACCTTTAAGATTCCTCTTCATGTGTAGGGAGCATTTATTACAAGGATCATCTTCATAATCTTGGGACAGAGGCTCATCTGGGCCTGGTGTCTTCCTAATCTTCATTAACTCTAATTTCATTATCACCTGTCCTAGAGTGACCCTGAGATCACTCACTACTTCTTTCTTCCTCCTCTGGGAAATGAATTTCTGTTTCTGTCCTCAGCTACTGAACTGCTTTTGTGAGCCCTGCGGCAAAAAATGAATATTAGCAGTATCCCCTTAGTCTCTCACCAATCTGAGTGTCCTACCCCATCCGGAAAGCTCTGCTGGCTCCTTGGCTCATCTTTGTTTCTGATATATGTTTTTAAAAGCCTCTAGAATATTCAACTTGGCTCAGTAGTCTTATTTCATCCCTTGTATGAGCTTTTCTCACCTTTTTTTTTTTTTTAATTCATCTATTAACCTTCCTATTCCTCACCTTCCCTTCCTGCATTTGATGTTCAGCAGCTCTCAGATGTCTTTTGCATGACATAAGAACCAATTTTTCCAGTTAATTATACAACCTCTTCTCCTGCCTCTCCCCTCCCCCCCCAAAAAAAAGTGTTCTAAAGGTGGGCTCAGAATGACAGCCCATCACCGGATTAAAGAAACAGACTAAATTAAAGATCTTCCCACAAAAGAGAGGTCTGGACTGAAAAGCTCAAAGGACCCCCCTTGACTGCAGGGAAAAGTTTTGTAAAAAACAGACATTCCAGCTCCATCCCCTGGCAGTGGCAGAGGATGTTGTCATCTGATAAGGTGGCAGGGCAATAACATTTTATTTCTGTCCTGCACCCAACTAATGGGGTTGTTTGGCAGCGAACAGAAACAAATAGAGGGAGAAGAATGATGATGACTGAGAGAAGAGAAAAGGGAAGAAACCTTTGTCAAAGACATGGAGCTGAAGAAAACATCTGAGGCAATGAACAGGGAGGTTTATGAGCTAATTGCATTTTAATCAATTTGAGCTCTTAACTGCATTGGAGAGGTTGCTAACTTAGATTCACGTGTGGTTTGATGCGGCGTCCACACCATTGGCAGCTTTATGATAACAAAGCCTCTGCTGCCGCCGCCACCAAGGACTGGTGCTCCCCAGGAGCGGGCAGGCAGGCAAGAAAAACTCCACTGAGCAAAAACAAAGAGGAAGAGCAGGATCCTTTGCATAAACAAGGGGAAAATGGAGCAATTGTGCTGCACGACGTGAGGCGAGAGTGGAAGTTGGGCGGCTGGCAGCAACCCGCGGCCACTGGTCTGTGGGGAAAGAAATCCTGGCACATCGCATTTGGGAGAGTCCAAGAAAAAGAAGCGAAGGCAGAAAACTCTGTCCTCCTGGTTGTGTGCGTGTGTCCACACCACCAGCATATGTTAAGCCTTTAAATGAACATTTGGCCATGAAACAGTAGCTATGGCAATAGGGAGGCTCGAATTTATGTACTGTACGTACATATCACATAGAAAAGCTCCCTGTTTCTGAACTGGACTGGCAGCTGCTTGAAATTTTCCCCTTCGCTTTCCCTAAGGTCTCAGGTGTGGGATTCATGAGCCAGTGTCTCAGCTAGAACAGGTGTCTATCGCTGTGTAAATAGCAATTAGGCCCAAATTTCAGACTTTTTTCAAATCCCTATCTGAGGAAAAGCCCAGGAATAAATAGTTGCTGTAACGGCCAGGGGTATTGTGTAGCATTATAGCCTCCAGCTGGGCTATTACATACTATAGACGGGTGAAGAATACAAGCACCTGACAGATGTGTTCTGTTAGCTTCATTAGAAAAGAAACAAAGAAACTCCTCAATTAATAGCAGTGGAGCCAAAGGGAAGGGGGGTGCGGGAGGGAGGAATCATAGCCTGTTATTTAAACAGAGTCAGGGAGCCTTTCACTGATGGCTTAATATGATTCATTAATAAAAACAGCTTTTTGAATGCCCAGTTTAAGTCAAAAGAAATCACTAGCGTGGGTTTTTTTGTTGTTGGTGGGTATTTTTTCCCTGCAAAAGAAGGGCAAAATGACAAACTGGAGTTGCTGAATTCATTTTGTGCTAGGCTGGTCCTTCTCAAAGCCCCCTTTCTGTGGGGGATTCGTCCCTCAGGGTAATGGCAAAGTCTTTGGGAATCAGAGGGGTCACATCGAGACTTTGGGTGAGGGAGATTTGCAGAGCTAAAATAGAAATAATCCACATTTCAAGTAGGAAGCCTTAATGATTTTAAAGTGTCAAAATGGAGCTTTTCAATATAATGGAAATCAGATGCACCTAGAAAGTCACACCTTTCCATCACAACACATTATTCCTGTTCTGAGGGTCTGAATGACCAATAAAGCCATGTTGAGTGCAGTTCTGTCTGCCACTTCTTTAAAAGCAATGGACTTCATCTCTCCTTATTTAATGCAGTTGTAATTCTAAAAATCACATGTACAAACTATATTGTACCGCAGCTCCCTCTTATGCCCAGGCAGATGACAGGGTAGAGGACCCTGCAGCTAGCTACAGAAACCATGACTCTTCTGCGCCCAAGACAAAGCCACCATTACCTTTTTAGAACAGTCAGCAAAACTCAAATGCCATGTAATTCTTAAACTGCAGTGCTCACTGCTGTCACTGGCAGTAAGAACTATCTTCCCACCACACATTTGAAAGAGAGGGAGGGGTTTCAAGCATTTGTGGGTTCAGGGAGCTCCCAACATGAAGCTATCTGTGCTGGAGGATTTTAGAGATGAAGAAATTGTTGCAGCACCTCCATAGGGTGATGTAGGATAAGTGGGAGGGAAAGGATAATTTAGCATCTGAGAGTACAGAAAGAGCCCTGTAATGGAGGCAGCCATCGTTGTACCTTGATCTGCCAAACAAACCCATGCCAAGAGAAGACCTTGCAGGATTTACCAAGGAGATGGTGATGGTGTGACTCTCATGCAGCAATCACTGGATCCATGTCGTCCAAGCGTGGTGATGGCAAAGTCAATAATGCTGAGTTGGAGGGTTGGTTTGATGACATGTTTTACAGGAATATTAAGGAGACCAACAATACCTATCACCTCCTCTCACATATTTCCCTGCAAGTTGTTTCCCACAGTACATTAACTGATGCTTTGTTAAAGCCTGCCTCTAAATGTACCAAACGATGGGTCTTTTATCACTTCCCAAGGGACAGTCATCCATGACCAAATAGATCTTGCTATCAAGAAGGTTTCTTTTATATGTTCAGTCTAATTTCTCCTATTCTTAATTTCATCCCATTACTCTTAGTTAAACCCATCCTATTGTCCTAAATAATTCACCTCCCTCAGGAATTTACTCCCTCCCTGTATTTGTAGGCTATTCTTTTGTCCCACTGTAGTCTTCACTTAGCAAAGCTATCTATATTTAATCCTTTTAATCTCTCTTCATAAATTAGTCCCTCCAGCCAGCAAGGAGAAGGGCATATTTGAGACATTATTCAGTGGTGAGCTAGGATGCTCTGTGATATTCTGGGGATATCTAGAGCATGGAAAATGCCTAGGGGAAGCCTAAACATTCATATTATTGCTTTTTTTTTCTCTCAAGTGTTTGAACTGCCATAAACAAAGTAATACTTCTGAAGGAGAAAAATATAACTAAAGATCTCTGTTTCATCCTCCCTTTTCTGCTCCACTACTGTAAATGTCTGCTTTGTCCTCAGTGAATAACCTCCATCACCAGCTGGGCAGCCCTTGCTTACAAGCTTCGCCTTCCTTTCCACCCTAACCTAGGACTTTTCCTATCTGTGTGAAAAGCAGAAAGTCTGACAGTCAATGTGAAAATGGGTTAAACTATATATGAGAATAAACAAATGCACTGCTGCCACTGGAGCTTTTCCCATCAGGCTTGAAGAAGCTGTTTACTTGGGAGAGTTTGTGTACTTGTGATGAAGTTACTGCTTTTCTAATGTACGTAAATTCGTGATGAATTAGCACCACTGTCTTTTTCTTACTCTTACTGGCAGAATCAGACAATAGCTGTACTCCTGCCCTTCCCACCCAAAATTAATGACTTGGAGAATTCAGACTTACTAATGATTGGTTTATCTGAATTGCTGGTTTCCTTCCTAAGGACAGTTTGTATGAGAGAGCTGATACCAAAGGCTCCCTTTAGGAGAACGCTGTATAATCCTGCATGTCTTACATTTATTTGCTGCAAATCACTCTCTGTTCAGTCAAGCTCTACATTTACAGAAAATGAAGGGACTTAGGAAGTGAGGATGGTGTGCTCTTTTTTTTAAAAGAGTGGTTGTTGCTGTTTTCACTTGGACTTCATGGCACTTTTCCTGTGTAGCTTAAATACTCCTTTACCAGTAAGAAGTTTTATACTAAAAGTTACATCCTACCACAATCTTAAAGTAACCATTAGAATTTGTTAAAGGGATTGTAAAATAGTATTTGACTTCTGTGTTGAAAAGAGATTTTTCAATTGCTTTAAATACATCCAAAAACTTGGAATGACTGGGCCTGTGCACTGGAATCATTTAAATATCTAAAGGAGAAATGTAGAATCCAGCACATGAATGAGTGCCCATAATTGGCTCAGATACGTCAACAATTTATTTATTTTTCTCTACAGCTGACTTAATACCCTAAAATGAATTCAGTACTTGCCAAAATGCCTATTGCAAAAAAAGTCAAACAATTCATATTTGGGTCATACAAACCTGAAAAACATTAGAGACCAATAAATGATGTCTTCTGGAGGATATGAAAATAAACAGACCCACAAGTTAATGCAAACCAACTCAATCTTTAACCCCTTGGCTATTATTTTTTCTCTTTACATTGTGGCAACACATAGGATCACTTCTGGTTATAAATGCTGTACGAGCATGAAAACCCAAATAATCCTTAACTCAAGAGTTTTTACACTAAGGAGAGTAATTGGATTGGAGAAGCAGAGGGGTGTGTAACCATGTACAGGAGAAAGAACACAGCAGTGGCATGCACAAGGTGTCTTACGAGTGCCATCTTTCCTGCAAGTATTCCTTCTCTTCCACCACAAAGCCTATTTATCTGTTCAGCAACCACAGCAATGACTTAACATGGTTTGTGGTGGCTCTTTCCAGAGTTAGGAGATGCCCATAAAGAAGACTTCATTCCCAAGTTTCAAGAGCCTCAGTTCCCCACTCTCTGGAGTCTCAGGGCCAAGCTCCTGCTGTAATATCCCCCCAAGTCCAATGGCT
Organism: Brachypteracias leptosomus; assembly: GCA_013401335.1. Taxonomy (NCBI): domain Eukaryota; kingdom Metazoa; phylum Chordata; class Aves; order Coraciiformes; family Brachypteraciidae; genus Brachypteracias; species Brachypteracias leptosomus. The sequence goes on from VYZX01003467.1 coordinate 136,927, forward strand.
TTGTTCCAAAAGCAGCAAAAAGTGCACATTTACTTCTCTTGCTATGTTTATGGGTCAACTTGAGTGCAAAATGTGAATATATACAGGCTGGAAAGTCTATTCTAATCTCTGAGTTTGTTATATTTTCTTCTTTCATCATACTGCATTGCAAATTATTCTAGTTCTATTTCTCTGGTGTATTAAACTAGTGCATTGCCAAGTCTCAGCTCCCCATTCAGGTTCTGGCATCAAAGCCTTAGGCCAATTTTATTTCATTTGTATTTGCTGTCAGAACAATGTCTTTATTCTAAAATGCCCTTCTCATATCAACTTCTCAGGTGGCTTGACAGAAGTAGAAAGTGTGAGGAAGAAAACCCTCCCCCCTGCTGCAGTCTGCAGCATTGCTTTTACATTTTCACCTGCTCTGGGGGGGGGAATTGTACAACACACATCAAGAAAATGGAGTTCAGGATGCCATTTAGCAATGAAGGGGATTTTTTTCTAGTCTTAGCTAGGCACTCGACCTGTTCATATGCCCTTTCTATTTTATTTATAGATAGGTGTGTATGTATATAAGAAGTACACACACCTCTAAAAAAATACTCATGCTGCTGTTGCTCTGGGCTAACTTATTTTCAACTGCGAGTGGCACATTTACTCAATTACAAGTAAAATTTTAGTAAAGCAGAGTGAAAACCTATCATGTCCAATTATGATGACAATGCAGTGCTATGCAGCTGAGGGTTAGACTGGGACCAGCCACATTTTGCTTGTGGCCATCAAGGATGGACGATGGAGACTTTTCAAGCATGGGTAGAAAAGTGATTTAGACTAGGTGACAGGAAGCCCAAATCATTTTGTCATATTAAAGACTGCCAAGAACCCACCTCAGGATGGAAGTGTTTGATGTCAAATATTAATGCCAGAATTAAGCAAGGTGAGGATAGCTGTGAATAGGACATCACAGGGCAAGGGGAAGCACAAGAATAGTTTATCTTCTGGCACTGTATGTTAAGCAGTAACAGTACTTCACAATAAATTTCCAGTCTTCTATTTCATATTCCCCCTTGCATCCAGCAAAGAGCACTTCACTTTCTAACAATTTTTATTTGCCAAGCACAAATGTGTCCTACCTATAAAACCACATGCACTTGAACATATATAACCAAGCATTAAAAATCCACTTACACACATCCACATCTGTCTGCAGCATTGGTGGCACTACGGACACTGAAATCTCTGGATACTTTTGCAAAGATCTTGGTAGGCAGAGCTGCAGCCTGTGGTGGGACAGTGCAGCGCCACATCCCCCTCACACTCTGCTTTCAAAAGTAATGGTTCTCATCTCTATGAAAATAATAAAGATCTGGGTTGCACAAAACAGAGACACCTTCCCAAGCACAAACACATGCATACAAGTTTTGAAGGCTACTCCCCGTTAAGTGCTTTGGTTTGGGACAGTTGAATCTGAGTCCTCTCTGGTTTAAGGCAGAACAATGGGTTTCTCAACTGAGGAATGTGCGTGTTAAAAGCAGGGAGCAGACGAGACCTCTGTACCAGAGCAATGAGTTTCAGCAGAGCATTCCAAATAAATCTATCTGCAGAAATCTTCACTGCATTTAGGATCCCACAAAATGTTGTGCGTTAGGGATGGGTTATTTCAGAAAGCAGTTGAGCAGTGCCAGTAATTCAACAGCAACAGCCAGGGAAAAGAAACATCAGTTCCCTGTATTGCTAAGCAAACGCAGCTGATTGCTCCATTGCAAGCAGTGACGATGCAAATGCCTCAAACTGTAACAACTTCCAGTAATGTTTTCCTTTCACAGCTCTGGGGCAAACTTTTTCATTTATTCACTGTTTTCTCTGAAGATTTATGTAAAAATGAAGGGTAAAACCTGCTTCTTTCTGTTCTTTCTTTTGCTTTTCCTCACAGCTCTGCATTATTCTTTACTGGAAAAACAAGCTGACGTGAAAGAAGCAGCAACAACAACAGACAACAAAACTATCAAAGCAGATCCCAGTAAAATAAAAAAGGAAAAATGTGAAAGCAAAAGGTGATTATCCTCCCCCCCCCCATTTTGTCAAAGACTTACTTCTGCCACAGGCTGGGAAAGAGCAGAAAACTCTCTGCAGTCTACCTAGATATTGCTGCCTGGATGCATATTCATATTTCAGATACTATAATGACAGAGGTGAGAGAAGAGAGATTTTTGCAGCAATTGGATGAGAAGAATTATGGGAACAAATCAAATTTTCTTTCTTTGGGTGCACAGATACAGAAATGTAGCAGGCATTTATATCATTATCTCTTTATATGTTAGTCATGAGATAATGTATTTTGATTTGCTGCAAATTACAGAAGACTTAAAATACTAATTTTAAAAAACTCTCCCTGCCTGCCTCTCTCCCACACTTTTATTTCCTATACAGTAACTCCTCTTTCCAGTGATCATTAGAAGAATACAGTCTCAGAGCTAGGTAGCCTGAGGTGATGCACTGAAGGGCCACTCCTGCAGCTACTTCCACCAGAGTCATAGAGGGGTCAATAGTGACATTTTTGTGTTTCTTTTCTGGCCTTTATGCTTTTCTGTGTAATGTATTTAAGGCAATACACTCACGGTGATATCTAGAAACCACAGATTTGTCTATGTGCATAGGAAAAAATATCCTATGGACATTTCTTCAGACAGTACAGGAACCAGAAGCCATGACTTTAAATGAATTTGGTACTACAATTTTACCCATGTCAGATGAAAAGTTTGAGAAACTATCTGGATAATGGAAGTTTATTGTTATGACACAAATCACAACCATATTAAACCTAAGATCAGTTTACCACAAAGAAACTCTGAAGAATCTTGGTACGTACAAATTAAAGGTAGTCAGGTCTGAGGTTCTGCATGAAAATCAAGGTGTCTAGAAGTTAAACCAAATTAAATCTTGTTTCATGAATTGGAGTCCACCACAGAACTGTCTCTGATAACATCTACATCTTAGTCAAGACTAATTTTGACATTCCTATAAGTAGTAAACAGGCAACAGTAGAGTTTCCTTATCTACTTTATGAGAAGGAAAGTTTTGAGGGAAGCAAGTATTCATCATTTGGACACAGATTTGCACAAAGGTAGATTTTTGGCAGGCAGAGCAACAGCCAGGGTTATTGATCTTACAAAACGCCCAGACAACATCTAAACACTCTCATGAAGTACCTTTCAAAGCACTTTCTCTCTGCCCGTTTTGCATACCCAAATGCTCCTGTTACAAGGCAAATAAAGAGTTGTTGTGGGACTCAGTGGAGGAGCAAGATATCACAGGGTGTCATGAGCAATGGGGAAAGGAAACTTCCATGAGGATAGGACCTGGACAAGGGATGGAGGTCAGAGGGTTGCTGGGCCACTGGCACAGGCTGAGGGGGAAAGGTGGAGATGGGCACTGAGGGAAACACCTGGGAGTTCCTCATCTAGAAGCCAGCTTGAGAGCAGAGCGGTCCAGAAATGCTGTTTCTGAAGATGACAGAAGATGAGAAGCAAGGCTCAACAAGGTGTAGGTGATTCTGGGGAAAGTCTTGGGCCAACTATAGCCCAGTGTGGAGCTCATACTAATGCCACAGTTACCAGGTTTGTGTTCTCTTGGGAAGAGTGTGCACTTGAACACTGGACAAACCTGGTGTGCCCAGCTGCCCCAGACCCTGGAGAGTCACCAGAACCAACATGACCCCTTCCTAATGTTATCAGACAGCCTGGCCAGCACCGTTCCCATAGCACCAACCTCACTAGGGTTAAGAAAGGCAAAAATCTCAGATAATGCTGGTGTTGCTCAGCCTGATCCTCCTGCCAGGAAAAGAAGAGGCAGAACAAACACTGGTGAATTTATCAGAAACAAGAGATGATTTATTGAGAAAGTGTTCAACAAGTACTTCTTTGAAGGAAGTTGGCACCTTGCCCTTTCAACAGTGCCGCTTATCATCCACTCCAAAATTAGATAAGCAAATCCCTCCTGGCCTTTTCCCACCAGGAAGAGTGTCAGTCTGCTCCATCCACGAACCCTGAACCTCAAGTACTTGAAATAAACTGGCAATTGATAGTCAATAGTATTGGCAGACCCACTCATCAAAGCTAATTGCACAATAGGACACATCCTGTTTCAATTCATCACTGTGTAACTCAGTGCTATATTATTAGAAATATGAGGAATTTTTCCATAGGAAGAGAGATGAAAAGAACAGGACTCCTAGTTTAGCAAAGTCAGGAAAACAGGGACTCACTAGCCCATGTGACACACAAAAATCTACTTTTGTGTTATCTACTGTTTCTCCTAATGAAAGAATAAGAGATAGCTAAAAAAAAATGAAAAGCATTCAGTTGAAAACTGATAAAAGGATTTATTTGTATAAAACAGTCAAGTAACTTCTGGAGCTAACTCAACAGATAGGACTGAAGCAAAAAAAAAATCAGTAGGATTAGGAGTTCATGTGGATATTAAGAGTATATATCATTACAAAACTAACTTGCCAAGTTGTGTTTTTTCTCCTGCAGTTAGTAAACTTAACCAACGACTTTGTTGAAAATTCCAGGAGTATTTTGAGGTAGTCAACTTGAAGATTTGAAGAGACTCATTGAAAAAATCACAGTTGTACCCCACTTGCTGTCTCAATTCTACCTTACAATCTGAATCAAATAAGTATCTGATAAACAAAACAGGCTGAGAAACCAATTTCTTGCCAAATACTACAATGTTCAAACTTTGCTCTCATAGTTCATTAGTACAGCAACACCTTGGTGCAATAAAAGAATCAAATCTGTCCTTTATGTTTTCCCATCATGAAAAAGTTGTGGGTTTTTTTGAAATATACTCACTTAATGAGCATATGACTCCCCAGATATCTCAAGTCACTTCTTACTGTAGATTTGCTCTATGTATAAAATAATACTTAGACCCTTTGAAAGCTGAGCCAGACACAAATGATCCTGATGTGCTTTCTCATCTGGGTTACCTAAAAATGTAAACAGGTAGTCTACTCCCTGTCGGCAGAGATTTTAATCTGAGATGTAGTTCATCCTAGTGAATAAACACCAGGTATTTCCTCCATGTAGGAAAAGGGATTGGAAAAAGGTTCAAGAGAGAAGTGTGAAGAACATGGTCTGCCTTGCTGCCACCAGAAATCAGAAGTGAACCCAAATAAATTCAGTTTTAGGATTATACAGGATTCTGACTCCAGTGTCACCTTAGTTTAGGATATCCCAGCAGAGTTGAACTTGTCTTTCTAGTAAGATGCTTGGCTGATGGGTCCTGCAGTTTCACCTTTGCAAGCATGCCAAATTTATCCTCCAGCCTTGAAATGACTTCTTCCAAGACTCACAAGGTGAGCTACTGCACGTCTAACTGATTTAAATTCAAAGTCAACAGGATGTATCTTCTGCAATCTGCATCTCACTTACTGCTCACGCTTTCAGAACACAACAACTTTGAAACATGGGTTAAAAATGGAGGAAGCTCTTACAAAATACAAACTGCAGCTCATTTTACATGCCTAAGCCTGTGAAATACCTTTGCTAATCTACCTCATACTTTCCCTCAAACAGTCCTAGCAGATTTATTAAAAAACAGATATGCAAATTTCAGGTAGAAAGGAGATTTTTTTTTCAGGAAATTGAACATAAGGGGTATCAAAATAAGACTTTATTGTAAAAAGACATTAATTCAACTGCAGCTGCTTCATAATTCAGAGTATTAGATTAATGCTTTATGAGCACATTATCTACAAGTTAGTGTAAATGCTGTAACTAACTGAAATTCAGAGATAGAGACTCTTCACAGGTTTGGCTTGGACTCCATCCACAAAGGCTTTATTAATCAGCACAGAAAGTTTAGCCTAACCTTTGCCAGTCAGTTCAAGGTAGAGAAGCTTCCTGAAAGATAACAGAAATGTCCTTCATGCTTGCAGACATCCAGCAGCTCCCTCTGCTCTAGCCACAGGGCTGGGTGAGACCTTGTCCCTACTCATTGTAGGGGGGTTGGACTAGATAACCTTTGGAGGGCCCTTCCAACCAAATGCATTCTGTGATTCTATGATTCCCTCACCTTCTCAGCATTGCTGATGTGCAGGACCACCCGAGCCACAACTGAGGCATTGCTGCTATGGGTCCAAAAGAAAGCCCAGCTGGAAAGCAGTCTATATCTGTCACAGGGAAAGAATCAAAAGCCAAAGCTCTATCTACCTGGCAATGCCCTCAAAGCAGTGCAAGACACACAGACACTTCACAATAAAACAGCAGAGATGTTTCAGTCCCATGCTTTGTCCTGCATCCCAGCCAGACCTCACCATATTCCCACCCTGCATCCTTCTACTTTAGCACAGTCCAGCACACACAAGAACAGCTGAACCAGGAACAAGCAAAAAACAACTTTTTAGCAGCATAACCTAAACAAACCAATGAGCAAAAACCCAGCACAGCAGTAATAGTGATGAAGGCATGTGCCTGCATCATCATAACCCCACCGAGTGAGACAGGGAAGCTTTGTTGATATGTTTCATGCTCAGAAAATGTACTGCTCAGTGCTTCAACACGGTACTAACCACACTCATCTTCTTTTGTTAGGGAAAGGTTCTTCTATTTAAAAGCACACTTTGGATCCACATCCACGTCCTCTCATACAGGCTTCCCAGCTCATTCGAATGGGGACACGTGGCTGTGCCCACATAAACACAGTGAGCTGGGAGAAAGCGCCAAGTAGATGGGCAGAAGTCCATCAGTCAATTTTCAAGGACATTTATGTGACAGGATATTAGGAACCTTTTTCAAGGAATTTATTCACTGAGAACCCTTAGAGGTCTGGCACAGAGGCATGAAATTCTATCCCAGAACAGATTAGCAGGGGAGGTAAGCATCAGGCCTCCACAAGTGACCAGTAAGAGCAGTCCCAAATACAAGGCAAAACAATTTATGGTACATAGTTATGAAATAACTTACCACTTGGAAATTGTCTTCTGAAGCTAGACAATGGGTCTCGGAGTTATGCTATGGAGCATTAGGGCTTGTACCACCGATAGGTTAAATTGCCTCTGATACTATGCAGACTGCAGCTGTCCTTCCCCTTCAGGCAGTCTCTGGGTCACACACCTCTGTAAGCAAGTCTCTGTGATCTCATGCATTTCCCTTTCTCCCTCCAAGGTTATCTTTCCATATCTCTAACATCTTCCAAAGGCAACTTCAATCCTTTCATATTGCAGATCTTTCATCTGGACTTTTTTTTTTTCTTTTTTTTTTTTTAATTAGATTAACCAAAAAGTTTTGCAAGATAAACTAACTTTCCTCCTCTGGCTGAAGACAGTACAATTACATAAAGATTTTTTTTAATGCCATAGACTCTAACACATTACTTGCATTATTTTTTTCTGGAGATCCCACCTGTGATTTATTCAAACTATTTCCATGAATGTCATTCATCTTTTTTCAATATTTGTACCTGGTTTTGAGTAATCCAGTTAATTTATCCCGTTGTTCTGAAGTTCCACATGTTTTACCTGTTCAGCTATCATCATTCCATGCTGCCATCAGCTGCTCTAAAACCCAGGTCAATGCTGAACTCAGCAGCATCCCCTCAGAAGTCTTCTTTCAAACAATTCTGCCAGAGGTTCCTGTGGCCCAGCTCCTCCGTTGCCCACTGTGGTGCCAGCATTGCCTGCTGAACACAACAAACAGAGATGGCTCCCTTAGTGCCCCTTCACATGGAAAGACACCACCAAGAGAGTTCAGCAAGACACAACCAATTCCAACAGAAGCCAAACACAAACTAATCAGCTCCTGGTTGATATAGCCCTGGCGTCACTCACCACCCCAACCACAACCACCTGGGAGAGGGCAGGGCCACAAAGACACAGGTGGGCCAGGTTCTGCTTCAGGAATCTGAAGCCAGTGGGGGAAACAAAACATTCTGCTGGGTTGTGACCCATCCACAGGTCAACTCCAACTCGGGGCCCACAGCTCTGGCCCCAGCACTTCACCACACGGTCTGCAGGACCTTTGAATAACCTAAACATTTTTACATCAGCTCAAATAATGTTAGGTGATTAATGAAAAGTTTAAGTACCAGCTCTCAAGAAAAGAGAGATGAAGCACCTATGAGAACCACAAAGCAACAGAACTTGTAGTCAGTCAGTCCCAAGCCAGGTTTAGCAATGGCAAAGGCAGGCTTACTGCCCACTTTCAATTTTCTTCCAGTATCTACAGTAAACCCACCCAGTGACATTCTTTTATCAGTTACTGGTAACTAATAATTTTGCCTCTAATGAAAGTTATTTTGCTTTTCGCTTTTACTGAACTTGCAAAATTCTTTCACCCTCCAGTGGTTCAGATGAATGGAAAGACTTTATTGTGCTGCTGTGCAGGGAGACACTGGGATGGCAGGGCTTGGGCCAAAGGCTGTGAAGAGCTGGGAGTGTGGAATCGACTTTAAAATAAAGCAGCATTAACTCTCAAGCAATCAGCATTAACTCCTGAGAAATCACTTGAGAACCTCCTGAGAGCACTGAGGGACTGCCTTGAGGGAGAGCTTTGAGGATGGAGCTGCTGCTGGCCTGCCACAAAAATACTTATGTGAGATAGCACAGCCTTTAAAATCGGATAAGAAAGAAGGGAAGTGGTGTAAAATGTCACATCCACAGAAGAGACTAAAACAAAAGGATTTCCTCCCCCCTCTTACAGCAGGAAAAATGTACTCGCAAGAGCTTCTTATCCCTTACTCCTTCATTTTCTTTTCCTTCTCAGGTTTCTTTCATGCAGGGAAATAATTCTCTGTTGACACCTATGCAACCACAGACATGTCAGCATGAGCTGACTGGGTAGAAAAGAAAAACATATTTACCCCCAGCATTTCTGTGATCTGCTGCATGGCCATTACTGCCATGATTTATCAGGGCCTGTTACGTATTTTAGCTTGAGCTTCTCAGTCACCCCAATGGTTTCCACTCAACAAATGAGAAACACCAGTGAGCTGTGCAAGTTCGTGGGAAAGAGGGTGAAGGAGAAGACAAGCAAGAGTGTCCCCACTCAGCATCTTCCTCAAAAATGGGAGGAATACAGCGGGGGGAAAACACCCAGAGATGGAAGCTGAGAGATGCTGGGGATCGGTGGGGTGTGGACCACCTCCACCTCTCCTCCNCAGACTTGGTAAGGCGAGGAGTGGGGTTTGGGAAGTCCTGGCTGCCTTAGACATTTTATTAGCGTTATGCTAATTAGCTCGAAAGCCACGCATTGATTTTCTTGAAAGGATTCAAGGATCAAATATCCATGAATAGAGCTGGCAAAACCTAATCTACTAATAGATTTAACTTAAGAGAAATATAAAGCTCAAAGAAAAATATGATTATTTGGGGGCTACTTAACTAGTACTTATCTTTAAAATACTTCTACAGAATTTCAGTATTCCATTGAGGTGCAAAAATGCTGTTATGTTTTTAAAACATATTTGGCCAATAGCTCCGAACAATGCCTTTTGTTCTTCTCTTCTCTTCTCTTCTCTTCTCTTCTCTTCTCTTCTCTTCTCTTCTCTTCTCTTCTCTTCT